>RCUC01123698.1:0-75311 GCA_003697995.1 Taxidea taxus jeffersonii
GTTCAGGGTGTGAAGGCTTGTAGCTTTTCTGCTTCTCTAGAGCTGGGTCCTAGGGATGGCTGGGTCTCCTGATTCCCTCTCCTCTCTGCCAGGATCCCAGGCTTCTGAGGACCGCCACACCAAAGCTGTGTTCCAGGTATCGGAGCCGGAATTGGGCAAGAACTGGACAGTTGTGGAAGAGGCTCAGATGGAGAACACCGTGACTGTCAGCATCACCAGCCCTCCCAATGCTGTCATCGGCCGCTACCTGATGAGAACCAGGGTCTCCTCTCGCCGAAAACAAAATGACCAGAAGCTGGGTGAATTCATTCTCCTTTTCAACCCGTGGTGCCCAGGTAGGAGCTGGCACGTCCAAGGCAGAGGATTTCCAGGAAGCTGTCCTAGAGGTGGGCCTGCCCTTAGCAGGGGATCTGGGAGGCAGGCTAAGCAATACAGAGGTGAATGCCAAGAGCTTGGCGAGAGCTGGGACTAGGCAGAGAACCTGGTAGCATGTGCTACAACAATCCTGTGCCAGAGGGGCAGAAACCAGTGGTTTCTGGTGTGCGGGGCCAGTAAGCAGGAATGGGACTTTATGGGAGGAGAGGTCCAGGTTCCCGCCATCAAGAGTCTTGGTTTAGTCCCCGCTCTGCCAAGTCGCCTCCCTCTGTGAGTCTTGGTTTCCCCATCTGTGGTAACCCCTCTTGGGATTATGGTGAGAAGTCATAGTGCTAATGCTTGTGATGTACAAAGTACATTACAAGGAGTACCGGGGTCAGTACTCCAATTAAAAATTTAAGAAACGTGAAGCCGCTGTTGACACCAAGCAGGGTCACCCAAAGAGTCAGGATTCTTAAAGGCCCTCAGCCTTAGGCTGGGTTGAGGTGGGTCTCTGCCTGGGGAATGGAGTCCCCCAGGTGAAATGAGGCTTGGCCAGAAGGCAGCCTAGGAGCCCGCAGCCCCTCTGCCCTCCCCCCACCTCTCCTACCCCATCCCAAGCTTCCAGGCACCATCCCGCTGCTCTCCCTGACGTAGGCCCTGCCTATGTCAGGCCTGCAAGGCCAGAGCACCAGCCCATGCTGGGCCCGACAACTGCTTTTCAGAGGACGACGTGTTTCTGGATTCAGAAGAGGAGAGACAGGAGTACGTGCTGAATGACAGCGGGATCATTTTCCGAGGCGTGGAGAAGCACATCCGAGCCCAGGGCTGGAACTACGGGCAGGTCTCCAGGGGTACAGGCCAGATGCGGGATGCAGGCTGGGGTGCACGGAAAGTCAGCCCAGGGGCCCTTCTCTCTGCTCACTTCCTCCCGGCAGGGACAAGCTGAGCTGACTCCGAGAGCAAATCCACTCAGTCACTAACCTACTATTAGCTGTGCCCAAGCCTGGGCTGGGTCCTTGGGAAGGGGAGGTGCTTCGGGTATGGTGCATCATAGAATAAAGAGCCTCCATCAGGGGTTCTCAACCTTGTGGATGCACGAGAATCCCACGGAGGGTTCTTTAAAACACACAGATGGCCGCCCCCAGAGATCTGGGGTGGGGCCTGAGAATGTGCATTTCTAATGAGGTCCCAGGTGGTGCTGCTGCTGCTGGTCTGGGACCACACTTAAGAGCCACTGACCAGATAACCAGTTACAATAAAAGGTGTGATGACAGAGGGGAGGAGGGCATCAGAGTGGTAGAGATGAGGCCGGGGGAAATCGGAAAAGCATGAAGGAAAACTCCACCGCGGGGACGTCAGAGGCTCGTGGTATGGGGGCTGGGTGTCCCAAGCCGGGCACGACGTGGCCGGGTGGAGAGCAGAGCCCACGGCAGCATGGAGGCGGGAGTCAGGGAGCAGAGGAGACCCTGCTAGAGGAGTCTGGTCCGCCTGTGCTTTGGGTGCCCTGGAGAAAGCTTGGCAGGGTGAATTAGGGACCCTGACTGTCAGTCGGAGGAACCAGAGGTTAATCAGGGGTTTGGGGGCTGGGTAGGGACCAGGTACCGGAGAGTCTGGGATCCGATTAGGGGGAAACCACTCCTCAGCACCCGCCTCTTCCTTGCCATGTGGGAAAGTGAACCCAGGGATCCCCAGACCTGCCAAGGACCCGTCAAGAGACCAGGAATCTTCATCTGTATGCAAAGGCCCTCCAGTTTTTAAGTGTTGTCAGTTCATTCAAACGTCTTTGACAAAGTCAGTTAAACAAAAGGGGTGTGCTCGGGGGCTGGATATGGCTCGTTTGTTCACCACAAACTTCACTGTGGGTAGTGGGGGGGGTGGTTACTGAGCAGGGAGGGACATGTTTAAGGTTGAACTTCTGGTTCCCAGTGACTCTTTGAAGGAAAGTTCCTGAGACTTGGGGACACTCTGCGGTGTCCCCAGAGTGGCAGCAGGCAAATTCCCTGTACAACACAAGGGAGCCACTGGGTAAGCGTGGTGGGAGGCTCTGGAATGTGGCGAGGCTCTGGCCTCTAAGCACAGCCTCTCTGGGGACAGTTTGAGGAGGATATCCTGAACATCTGCCTCTCCATCCTGGACCGAAGTCCTCTTCACCAAAACGACCCCGCCACCGACGTGTCCCGCCGCCACGACCCCATCTACGTCAGCAGGGCCATCAGCGCCATGGTGAGGAGCCTCACCATCCCTGCATACACACGTCCTCCTGGGTCCCTGAGCCAAACCCAGGGACACACCCTCTGATTTTCCCAGTTGCCTTTTGTTCAAATTCTCTGCCGCTGCCCCAAATTGCAACCAAAACTCAGAGGTGCAAAAGAGCCACTTATTGTGCTTAAAGTTTTATAGATCAGGGACTTGGGCAGAGCACCATGAGGACGGCTTGTCTCTGCCCCAAGAGGCTCTAGCCGGGAGTGTCTGAATAGCCACCGACAGCTGGACGGGTTTCATGAGACCATGTGTCTGGGGCCTGGTTTCTAGCAGGCAGGGAGGGGTTCTTTGGTTCTGTCCCATGCTGTGTCTGCTGGAGCTGGGATGGCAAGCTGGCTTGCTCACTGTTGGGTCTGGCCCCTGGGCTAGGCTGGTCAGAACCACTGAGCCTGGCCAGTCATGGGTCTCTCTCCATGCAGCCTTTCCATGTGACTAGCTTGGGCTTCCTCACAGCATGGCGATCTCTGGTAATCAGACAGAGCAGCTGGCTTCTTGCCAGACAATGATTCAAAACAGAAACACCGGGAGCTTCAAGACGCAGGAGGCCAGGGCCTGGAAATTGACACAGCACCCCTTCTGCCATAGTAATGGGTCAGAGCAGTCTCAGGCCAGCCCAGATTCAGGGAGGGGGTAACAGGCCCATCTCTCCGTGGGAGGAGTGTCGTCTTTATTCTCTTACATGCAACAGTGCCTCCTCCTCCTCCAAAGAGAGCCAGAAGGCCCACTGCAAGCAGGTGCTAAGATCAGTGGGTGGGTATCTGTGATTCCAAAAAATGTATGAAGCAGATTTTCTTATAGTTGACACTCTTCATTCCTTGAGATCTCGGAGAGATGTGGGAGCCCAGGGACTCAAAAGCAGTGACCAGTTTCAGACGTGGAGAATCACAGCCCTGTGGGATAGCGGTACAGACTCCAAGTCAAAAGTCCTGAACTTGCAAGTCACCCACACTTTTTGCTAACTTGCTGCATGACTGTGACCAGTTCCTTAAACCCTCTGAATCCTTTAAAAAATAAAAGAAAGAAAGAAAGAAAGAAAGAAACTAACAAAACCTACTTTAAAGAAAGTTAATATAGTGTGCTCATTAGAATACTGTCTGCATACAGTAAGCGTCTAATGAATGCTAGCTGCCTCTATAATGATACCACCAACAGGCCCCAAAACAGATCATTTAAAAGAGGAAATGCTGTAAAATCATAGGTAATTTTCAACAATAGAGTATCCCAACGGAAGGTCATTGAAAATGATAAATGGTACCAAAAGCAGGTATTTTAAGACAGCAGATGCCCCGAGTTTTCAGGGAATTTAAAAGGAAGGGGTGGCCCTCACTGAGTAGGCCATCCAAAGTGGGAGATGGCGTTATCATGGCGAGGTCCTGCAGAGGGACCTGCCGGTTGGTGGACCAGTGCCCTCCTCTGCCCAGGTGAACAGCAACAATGACCGGGGCGTGGTTCAAGGTCAATGGCAGGGCAAGTACGGCGGTGGCACCAGCCCCCTGCACTGGAGCGGCAGCGTGGCCATTCTGCACAAGTGGTTCAAGGGCAGGTTCAAGCCAGTCAAATACGGCCAGTGCTGGGTCTTCGCTGGAGTCATGTGCACAGGTACCCAGGGACAGAAGGTTCCCCCCACCCTGAGCCTCTCCTTCCTTTGCCTTCATTTGCATACAGTTGCCTAGACTCCACCCCTCTTCTGACAATAGGGAAGTGGAAGTCTGGTTACTGATGAGGGAAACCAGTTAGTTCCTTTACGTGACTTCCGATTTTTATTTTGCAGAAGGAGACCCAGCTCCTCCTGTCTTGAGCTCTTTGAGTGTCCCCGAGCAAGTTCTGTGGCCCCTAGAACTCTGCCCCTGCCCCAGGGAAAACAAATGAGTGATTCCGTGGCTATTGTAGGACTTCCAAGGTCCAGCGAGCCTCAGAGCCGGCCTATTCATATGGGGGTGGTGTAGTGTCTCAGGGAGTCCCCCAAGAGGTTGTACAGGGGAGGAGGCATTTCTGAGAGTGAAGCAGGCAAAGCAGACAGAGACACGGAGGGGCTGTGACAGATGTGGGTCCCTGCCATCTGCCAGGCGGCGGGCGGGAGTTGGGGGGGGGGGTCCTCTACCACCTCCTGGGGGATGCACCAGCCTCCTGCTTTTCAGTCCTTAGGTGCCTGGGGATCGCCACCCGGGTCGTGTCCAACTTTAACTCAGCCCACGATACGGACAGGAACCTGAGTGTGGACAAATACGTGGACTCGTTCGGGCGGACGCTGGAGGACCTGACCGAAGACAGCATGTGGTGGGTCCCCAGCCCAGTGCGAAGGCTCCCCGATTCTGTCTGCAGGAGGGGTGGCCCCAGGGACACATGACCCAGAGGCCAAGTGTGGGGGGGACTTAAGATTTGACTGCCTTGAACCCCAGTTCCCCCTCTGTGGGACTCTGAGCCCTCCCCGAGATTCCCTCTGCATCCTCACCCCTATGTCCTCCCCCCTGCTCCTCTATCAGCAGCCGGGTGCCCTGAATGTGTCTCGGGGCGGGGGAGGGGAGACGACCTCCCTCGGAGGCTCCAGCAAGACTCTTCCCACAAAACTTTAAACAATTCATTTTAATTTAACTTTTTATTTTTTTAAACTTTATTTATTTGAGAGAGAACATTAGCAGGAGGGAGCGGCAGAGGGGGAAGTGGGTTCCCCACTGAGCAGGGAGCCCCACACGGGGCTCGATCTCAAAACCCCAGGATCACGACCTGAGCTGAAGGCAGATGCCTCAGCCTCACCGAGTGAGCGACCCAGGTGCCCTAATTTAAATTTTTTTAAATAGGAAATACATGGGGGGCCTGGGTGGCTCAGGGGGTTAAAGACTCTGCCTTCAGCTGATCGAGCCCCTCATGGGGCTCTTTGCTCAGCAGCGACCCTGCTCCCTCTCACCCCTGCCTGCCTCTCTACCTACTTGTGATCTCTCTGTCAAATAAATAAATAAATAAAATCTTTAAAATGTAATAAAATAGGAAATACATGCATGTGCATTAATATTCAAAAGGTACCAAATGTGCTACAGGGATAAGTCTTCCTCCTGCCGGGTTCCAGCCTCCCATCCTCACGGAGGCAACATGGCGACTAGCTTCTTACACTGCTTCACAGGGAGGCTCTGTAGATACAAGGACGGACATGCTCACAGTCCCCCGCTCCTAAGCTTTTTACCCATGTAGTATAGGCAGGATAATGTAATACCATTTGTCTTGCCCCTACATTTCACAGTTTTAAAATAAAGTTTTAGAAATAACCATAACGCCATGCTCGGTGAGCACCTAGTCTATGCTAGGCCCACAGTTCCAAGAGCTGTGCATATACTGACCCGTGTATTCCTCTAGAAAGTCCTGCGAGCAAGCTAGCATTATTAGCCCTGTTTTGTCAATGCAGAAACCGAGGCACAGAGAGGTTAGTAACTTGTCCAAGGCTACACAGCAAACTGAGTGGGAGAGCTTGGGCATGAACCTGTCTGCCTTTCAATTGTATAGAAAACTATGGTTCAAAACCAGATCTCTAGTCTCATTCCTTTTCTCTGCCTCTCTTCTTCCCTTTTCCTTCTCCTTTTGGTTCTCCTCGTTCCCTCTCCCTGCAGGAACACCCCCAAAAGTAAAGTCTTCTCTTTTGATGTTGGGGCCCCTGTCATCGCAGAGGTTATCAGTTTACACCCAAGCGCTTATCCAGATACACCCCCAAACAAAGACCACTACCTCCTCAAGAGGAGTCCTGGGGTTAGCTGTAAAGATGCCAAGTCAGGCAAACCAGGCTTTCTCTCTCCTGCTTCCTTACTGTGTGAACCTCGTGCAGATGATGTCACTTTGCCAGTCTTGTGTTCTCGTCTTTAACACAGGAAACTTAAAGTCTGAACTCTTTACCAAGACCTACAGAGCTTTGCATAACCTAACTCCTGCCTACCTGCCATGCTGGCCAAAGCCCAGAGATACATACTTTTTCTCTTCCTCAAAGACACAAAGATTTTTCTTGTCTCAGGGTCTTCTCACGTGCTGATCCTTCTGCCTGGAACACTGTTCCCATCAGTCTTCAGATGGCTAATACTTTCTTATTTAAGCCTCATCTTAGACGTCATTTTCCTAGAGTAGGTCTCCAGGGGTTACTCGCCGCTCAGGTCTCTCTCTTTCTTCACAGCGTTTATTGTTACTTGCGTTTGTTTTATTTTTCTGCTTACTCTTCTTTTCCTCTCTCCTGCCCCCCTTCTCCTTTGTTAGAAGGTAAGCTTCATGAAGGCAAGATCTTATTTGTGATTGTGTTTATGGTACCTTGAACAACAGTTTCTTGATACATATGTGTGTGTATATACATATATTGAGATATATAAATACTCACAAATTGATGTGTATACATATACACTCACATACGTGTATCCACATGTACATATATTTCACTACCAGATTGTATGTAGAACTGCTCACCAGTATGGTTCAATGAATGGTTCCCAAGATGGAGACCTAGTGCCTCAGAGTTTGGGACGAGGGCCTGGCTCACAGTAGGAACTTGCCATCCTCTGGCCTCAGTCCTCACCGAAGCTCCCCACCCCCCGCCCCCTCCTCTCTCTGCGGCAGGAACTTCCATGTCTGGAATGAGAGCTGGTTTGCCCGCCAGGACCTGGGCCCCTCTTACAATGGCTGGCAGGTTCTGGACGCCACCCCCCAGGAGGAGAGCGAAGGTAGGGTCTCAGCCGGGTGGGTTGCAGATGCCCTGCTTTCCCTTGCCCAGGCTGCTCACACTCATCCCTCCTGCCCAGGCGTGTTCCGATGTGGCCCAGCCTCAGTCACTGCCATCCGAGAAGGCGATGTGCACCTGGCCCATGATGGCCCCTTTGTGTTCGCGGAGGTGAATGCAGACTACATCACGTGGCTATGGCACAAGGATGAGAGCTGGGAGCGGGTATACTCGGACACAAAGAAGATCGGGAGATGTATCAGCACTAAGGCCGTGGGCAGCGACTCCCGCGTGGACATCACCAGCTTCTACAAGTATCCAGAAGGTAAGGGCAATAGGGTGGCCTCTGTCGGTTTCCCAAGGTGACCTTGTGCTGCAGAGAGGCAACCGCAGGCCAGCCTGGGCCAGGCCCCTCCCCATGCACTATGAAGGCAAGGGAAGCAGCCGTTACCCAGCTCTCGACCATCACTGCCGGGTAGACAGTGGGAAGGGAACATAACTAAACACATGGAATTTGGAGCCAGACTGCTGGGTTCAAATCTTGAGTCCTTTATGAGTTGCTTTACTTCTCTGCACCTTGGGTTCCTCATCTGTAAAACGGGGATGGGAATAGCACTGACGTCTGGGGGCTGGGGGGGGAATACAGCATCTAGAACTGTACGCCTGGCACACAGCCAGTCCACAAAGGGGCCGGCTCTCCATATCAGATGAGCCTTCGGACCCAGTTGTCAAAGAAGCTGCCAACCTGTATTTTTGTGCAAAATTTCCCGATCTGAAGTTGTTAACAACTGATTTTAAATGTATTTAAACAGTCCCAGAACCAAACGCAGTGTATATGGCTGAGACATGCATCTGGCTCCTGGGATTGAATGGGGGAAAGGAGGGGTGGTTTTGCCTGGAGGAGAGGGGAACTGAGCAGAGAGGTCCTGGGACAGGAGGAGGAGGAAAGCGGTGCCCGCCTCACCATGCATGATGCCCGCAGGGTCCCGGAAGGAGAGGCAGGTGTACCGCAAGGCCGTGAGGAAGCTGTTCAGCGTGGAAGCCTCTGGTAGGAGGACCCGCATCCGCAGAGCAGGTGGCCGTGGTCTTTGGCGCGAGGATCTCTTGGAGCCCGCCGTCAAGCCCAACATCACCGGCAAGTTCAAGATGCTGGAGCCACCCAGGCTGGGCCATGACCTGAGCCTGGCTCTGTGCTTGGCCAACCTCACCTCCCGGGCCCAGAAGGTCCGAGTCAACCTGAGTGCAGCCACGATCTTGTACACCCGCAGGCCGGTGGCTGAGATCCTGCGAGAGTCCCACTCAGTGCGGCTGGGGCCAGAAGAAGGTAGGAAGGCCCTCATTTGGGGGCGACCCCTTATTGGGGGTGGGGGCTGGGGGGTACTTCCCAGCATCCTGAACTCATTCCCAGGAAAGACCGGGATGATGCTAAGCATGTGTTCAGGGCCTTGCCTCTTGTCCCCACTTGACAGGTGAGAAGAGCTCAGAGGGGCTAAGTAATGAGATCAGTAATAAAAGTCCACAGTCATCTGGTGGCAAACTCATAGGGAGGTGAGGTGATCTCAATCTCTGTGAATACTTACATCCCAAACGAATCCCTGCTGGGAACATTTCACAATCTATGGAGGATCCCTCATCACCTGCCTAAAATCCAGAAAATTCTGGAGCCCAGCTGGCTTCTGGTGTCCCATGTGAAGGGCATGGACTGAAAGCAGTGGTTACTAGGTGCTTATGTGAGCCAGGCCTTGTCCTGAGAATTCTGTACATGTCAGCTGCTATCTCCACGATGTTCTCTGTCCTCAGCCCTCCTTTCCTCCTCTCCTGTGTCTGTCTGTCTGTTTCTCTCCCTCTCCCACTCACATAACATTCTGCATTCTAAGGATTCAATTAAACAAAGACGTTGTTTCTCTGGGCCCTGTTTCAGAAGCTTGTGTGTTTTGACAGAGGGAAAACATGTCAAGGAGACATCACACACTTTTTCACATTTTGGCTTTTTATCTCTCACGAAATCCAAATTGCAAAATAACCCTTCCTAAGGAAATATTAACTAACACGCACTTTCTCCTGGCTTTTCTTCGTATTAAAAGCAATGCGTCTTCATTAAAGATTTTGAGGGCACAGGGAAAGATCAGCTGTGATCCTGCCACCCACGTACAAATTGTGAACATGTTTTCCTTCTTTATTTTTAATGCCTGTTGCTTTTTTGCCAAACACGTCTGATTACATTGTGGGCACTCTGTTTATTAGTGCCTCTCTCTGTTCACATCACATTGTTATTTTTGTAAGTTCTTCATCCCCATCATTTTAATAGATGTGTAATCTTTAAATAAATGCACAGATCGTTCTTTTGATATGCGGCGGGAGTCAATTTGATAATATTTTATGGAGGCAGCTTAGAATTTGCATTTCTAACAAGTTCCCAGATGATGCTGATGCCACTGGTCCCAGCACCGCGCTTTGAGAACCCCTGATCTCCCGCCACGCAAGGAGTAAATTATATAACACATGTAAAACATTTGGTGGGACGCCTGCCACCTAAGGAACATGTAAGTTATCATAGGGATTGGCAGGATGATTGAGATGATAAGTTGGAGATAATAACACTGACTCATGGAATCGTTCGAGAATTGAATGAGTCCATCAGCGAGTGTGTTTCCAAGTGTCCAGCGGCAAAAGTGAGTAAAAGTTAGTTTTTATAATTATTAATTATTGCTGTTACTGTGTTAAGGATTCTCCCAGTCATGATCGACTGGACTAAGGAAACCCATAAAGCAGTGTAGAGTTTTGACAGGTGGATCGGCATCAGGGCATTCAAGAAGCACCAGTCATTTTGCAAAGCCCTGGGAGACCAGGAGGTGAGCCAAGTTCAAATCCTTTAAGGACATTTTTCACAGGTTGAAACCTGACACCCTCAGGGGCAGAACAGAAACAGATGCACCCAAAGAGCAGCAGGGGGTGGTAGGGCCGGAGGCAAATCAGAAAGAATACACTGTACCTAAGGGAAAAGAACATACAGTGGTCCCAAACACCCAGATACGACTGGCAGTCTGCTGGGGCCCATGATGATCCATGCTCAAGAGATGGAAAAGCACAGGTAGAGTGTTTGTGGCTGGTGAAAGACCCAGATGGCCAGAACCTCGGGAGCTCAGAAGGCAGAGGGCGTGAGATCACTGAGTGGGGTACCCAGGAAGTCATTCCACCTGGGGGACTGACTAGGATGGGCCTTAATGGGGAGGGAGGATTTGGAAAAGCAGTGAAGATTGGCTTCCTCACTGGATTGGAAGATGGAGGCAAGACCTTTGACCCCCCCTCCTTCTCTGCACCTAGCACATAGTAGATGCTCAGTAAATAGTGAGTAGCTTCCTGATAATGGCCTGAGAGACTTGCATCTGGAATGATTAGGGAAAGTTTAAACACACCTCTGGGAGCTCTTGGAGAAACAATCTAGTGTCATGG
The DNA here is from genome assembly GCA_003697995.1 of Taxidea taxus jeffersonii. NCBI lineage: Eukaryota > Metazoa > Chordata > Mammalia > Carnivora > Mustelidae > Taxidea > Taxidea taxus. Next base: position 10,757 of record RCUC01123698.1, read on the forward strand.
TAGCCGACGGGCTTGGATTTGAATCCCATCTCATCTTGGCTCCTTGATTGACTTTCTGTGTAACACTGGACAAGAAACTAACTTCTCTGAGCCTTAGATTTCATCATCTGTGAACTAACAATAATAATGCCTGTCTTGGGTTTGTGGTAAGGAATGGAGCCTTCCCTTCCTCCTCTTGGGTTCCGTTGAAAGACCCCTAACTTCTGCCTCTCCTTTCCCTTCCAGAGAAACAGATCCCAATCACAATATCTTATTCTCAATATAAGGAAGATCTGACAGAGGACAAGAAGATCCTGTTGGCTGCCATGTGCTTTGTCACCAAAGGAGAGAAGCTCTTGGTGGAGAAGGACATCACTCTGGAGGACTTCATCACCATCAAGGTGAGTCCCATCTGCCTCCACCACCCTATTCCCGGCAGGCTCCCTTCACAGCTGGGAGAGGGCATCAGTGGCTGGAGCAGTTGTGCTTTTAGCCCTGGTTTCAGCTCTCAAGGGCAGAGATGAGTAGCGTGGATGCGGGGGGATCGATAAAATGATGGAGCTCGGTAAGTGGGTAGGTGGGTGCAAAGGGTAGCCATGACTCATGCCCATTCCAGGCTCCAGCCAGCATCCTAGCTGGGACCCATGGGTCTCCTGTGGGAGCGTGGAGGAGGACAATGATTTATGGGGATCACCCCTCCAGGTGCTGGGCCCTGCCATGGTAGGGGTGGCAGTTGTGGTGAAAGTGACGGTCGTCAACCCCCTTCTGGAGAAAGTGGAGGACTCTGTGCTGATAGTGGAGGGCAGTGGCCTTCTCCAGGGACAGCTCAGCATCAAGTAAGTATCAACCTGGGAGTGGGAGCCCTACCTTCCTTATACAATGGGCCATGGAGAAGCGGCCAATGGTGGGGGTGGGGGGGTGGGAGAGACTCTGGACCCCTAGGAACCAGCTCACAGCCTAGACACACCAGCCTTCCTTTATTTATTCCTTCCTTTGTTTATTTGGTCACGGGCTTGGTCATATAACTCACCCACCGACCCACCCACTCGTTCACATGACCCTTAATCAGAATGACCTGTTCTCTGGTGACTGTTGGGAACACCAAGATGAGCAGATGTGGCTCTGCCTGGAGAATTGTTCTCACAGACAGGTGGTCCTTCAAATGAGGACAGTACGATTCGTGCAGAGATGAATCAATCCCCAGGGCCCAGGGAAGAAGAGGCAGCCGTTAATTGGGGATGGGGTGAAACCTGGGAAAAGCCATAGTGGAGTTGGCCTTAAATGATGAATCAAGAAGCTTTTCAGGCATCAAGAAGGATGGAGGCTTTCCAGCCAGAGGTCTCAATGGCTGGAGTCATCAGAGAAAGTCTCCAGGAAGAAGAAGAAGGACTTGATGCTGTCCTTGGGTACAATTAAAATAGGAAGGGTATCCCAGGTGGGAGGAACAGTGCAGACAAAAGGCCCAAGAGAGGAAGCATAAGATAGTGCCCAGGGAAGGGGGGGGGGGGGGGGGGGGGGGGGGGGGACAAGCCTAGCTGGCTGGAAAGAGTAAAAAGTGCTAGAAGGGAAAATTAAGCTGGGGGAAGCATACTGATAAGGTTTGAGTGTCCGTCTCAAGGTGTGACCTTGATCCTAAAGGCTCTGGAGATAGCAGGCTAGACTCAGAAGGGGAGGGGGCTGATGGTCTGCCTTTCTCCCATCCCCTTTCCCCAGTGTGCCCATCCTGGAGCCCCAGGAGAGGGCCTCGGTCCAGTTCAACATCACCCCGACCAAGAGCGGCCCAAGGCAGCTTCAGGTGGACCTCATCAGCCCCCACTTCCCAGACATCAAGGGCTTTGTGATCATCCATGTGGCCGCAGCCAAGTGACCGGCTGCCACTGAGGGGACTCAGAGGGGAGGAGACGGCCCCCATTCCTTTCTTATCCACCTCTTTGTCTCTCCCACGTGGGAGCCAGGAGAGTTCCAGTTCTTCAGTTTCTGCCCTACTTGGTGAATCTGGGCAAGTCCCTTGCTCTCCTGGGCCTCAGTTTCCCTATCTGTAAAATGAGTCGTTAAACTCAGCAATCCTTGAACTTCTGGACAATGATGGATGACATAGGAAGCCTCCTTCACCTTCAGTGATCACCCTCCCGGCTGGGAGGCTGACAGACCAAGCCTCACAGGACCCGAGGCCCACCCAGCTCTGCCACCTCCCATCCTGTCCGCTCACCATCACCCTGGCCAACCCCCGTGTTCTCCTCGCTTCTCTCTCAGCTCCTCCATGCTCTGACCAGCTCCAGACCCGAGAACGTCCTCCCAGCTCTGCAAAGGACCCCAAAGTGTTAGAGCTGGCTCCTAACATCCCCAACACTCCCATTTTACACAGAGGAAAGAGCCTTGCCCACGGCCATAGGGCGAGTGAGAGGCAGAATTGGGGCCCCCGTGCGTGCCACTCATACCATTTAAGCTTTGCCCCAAAGTCATGTGCTAGAAAATCATTAGAATTGAAGCAATGGGAGATCTTCCCTCTGTGAAGACCCGGGCCCAGCATCTGAGGGGACCCTGAAGATAGAAGAGGCTGATGGCATCTGAGGACGAAACCCCATATCTGATCTCATCGTGGTCATCAGGGGTCTCCTACCACTGGCCCAGGGGTTGACTTTTTGAGAATGAGAACAGCATTCAGTGTGCAAAAACACAGCCAACAGCTTACAGTACACACAATCATGTTCTTAGCCTCAACACGGGACAGAGGCCTTTGAGACAAGGACTGGAGTGGAGACCACCAGGACCTGAAGATAATCGCACAAGTCCTGGACATCAGCTCAGAATGTTCTAGATAGCCAAAAGAATGACAACGAATCATAGAATTTAAGTCATCTGCACAACAAAACAGGCTCATCCACAGCGAGACACCTCCTAGATGCGAACTAAAGTGGGAACAACTTACGTAGAAATTCTTTGCTAAAAGGAGGTCAGGCGGATGGACAGTGTGCAATGGGTGGTCCTGAGATGCCTCAGTGAAGGCATCTGTCTGATGATTCTACACAGCATGACAGCTTAGAGATCTCTGAGGCATGGAGGACCCCCTGTCCAAACCAAAGTTTGGGATGCTGATCCTATCCATCTAAGAGGGGTCACTGGAGGTCCAGAGTGGGCAGCCACTTCCTCAGGGGTGAGCAGCAGGAAGGGGCCCAGGGGGATGACTCCAATAGAGGGGATCTCCCATGCTTAGTAAAAGGGACTTTCCTTTCAGCAAGGAAACCATCTTGGCCCCTTGCAGTGGCCCCAGACACTTTGTCCTTCAATCAAATTCCAATTGCCCTCATTCCTCAGGCTTGGCTGTATCAGGCTGCCCCTCTGAAACAGGGTCTAGGGTGCAAGACATTTAGTAAAGAATGACCTGGGGGTCCACACAATGGACAGGAGGAGGAGAAAGCAGGATGGGCATAGAGAAGAACCGAGCCATGGCGCAGGTCCATTGGCAGCCTGGGCCCACACCACGGGCCCATGAGAGTTGTCCCAGGTTGGGCCAAAGTGGCTGTGCCTTTCTGTGCCTGCATCGGTCACTGATTTGCCCCAGAAGAGGTGTGCCTTTGGGCAAGATAGCTCTCTATGGCAGGGGCCATCCCTGGTCATCTGCAGTCAGCCATCCTGGTGGGGCAACAAGCCCTCCACTGAAGGAAGGGCCAGATGGTGTGTCTCCACCTGCCTTCTGTTCACCCAAGGACAGAGTAGTGACATTACCAGCTCCCTGTGCTTACCTTCCAGCAGGTAGAGACGGAGCTCGATCACCACACTTTAAAAGGTGCAAAAGTTAAAATGAGAAATGAGAGTAAAGAAGTAGACAAACCCATGGGTAAGCTAATTACATGTAGTGACATGTGCCAAAGAGAAAATAAAGCCCGGTGTCGCCTTTCCCAGAGTTGTGGGGAGCAGGATAGCATCACTTCCCGTGGGGGCCTCAAGGAATCTCTGAGAAAGTGATACTCGAGGTCAGATTTTAATAGTAACTAAAAAAATGATTAAAAACTAAATGAGTGGCTTACTACATACTAGGAACTATTGCAGGTGCTTTACCTATATTAATTTATTTAATCTGCTAACAACTCAATCTCCTAACAACAACATCCTATTATCTCCGACTTCCACCTGCCTCGTGGCACAGCCAGGGCTGGGCACTGTGACTCCAGGAGAGATCTGGATGGAGGGGGTGTTTGGAAGGCATCACGGGGGGGCAGGGGGAGACGGTGGAGGCGGTGGCACCCCAGGCAGTGCCCGTGCTGAGTAATTCTTGCTCCGACATGGTTGCCACACATTCCAGTTACTGATCAATGCGTAACAAGTTGCCCCCATGACTTAAGGCTTAAAATAATGACAACAATTATTTTGTGAATGAATTTGCAGTTGGGTCCAGAGATTGGTTGGGATCACTTGTCTCTGCTGGACTCTGTGGAGCGGGGACAGCACAAGGGCTGGGCCGGGATTGTCTGAAGGCTTATCCACTCTCATGTCTGTTGGTGGACATTGGGGGTGGGTGTCAGCTGAATACCAAGCTAGACCATCAGCTGAAACACCTACCCGCAGCCCCTCCACATGGCCTGGGCTTCCTCACAACATGGTGGCCATGGGACAAAGACGAACATCGAGAGAGAGAGAGAGAATCAGATGGAAGCCATATTGCCTTTAGGCACTGGGGCTGGAAGTCATCCAGTCCCACTTCTGCCACATTCTATTCACCAAAGCTGTGACAAAGTTCCCCAAGTTTCAAGAGGAAATAGACCCAATTTGTGATAAAAAGTGAAAAGATCCCGGAAAAGCTTGTAGGACTGGAAATTCTGCCCGCTTCTGGACCCTCTGAAGACTTGCAGAATCCCATATTGCCCTGGGTCTCATCTGTCTCTTAGTATCCTCTCCAGTTTGCACTTAATTTCTAGACTGCCCCCTTTTCTTAAGCCAACAAGGATCCATTTCTTCTGCTTGTAACCAGGAAGTGTGACTCATGTAGACACTGAGGTGAACATGAACTTGGTCTGTCCCAAGAACAAAGTGAAAGCCAGTGTGTTCCAAGTGTCCTATGGCTCACTACCTTCTTCTTGATATTGGTCAGCAGTCCTAACCTCCAGTCCCTAGGGGGTAACCAGCAAAGAGGATTTATAGGCCAGCACCTTGACCCTGACCCCTCTAATAGCTTCTCGTGCTTGTTATCTGTGCCCATGCTGCAGCCTGAAAAGGCTGTCCCACAAAAGATCCCTTAGCCTCCTCTTCAATGGTGAGAGTCAGTGGTTCTGGGACTATTTCTTAAATTGAAGCAGGCAAGGTAGAAAGGTAGTTGTCGTAATTGTGGTACTCGTGTTAGCCAGCGTTCTCCAGGGAAACACAACCAATAGGATGAATATATTGGACTTGTCAGCCTCCATAATTGTGTGAGCCAATTCTGTAATCCACTCTATTTCTATGGACTTTCAATGAACAATCCAACCCAAAATTTATTTTTAATTTACACACAATCCACCAAAAAATATGAAATACTTAGATGTCAATCTAACAAAACATATGGATTTATATGCTAAAAACTAAAAAAAAGCTGATGAGAGAAATCAAAGAAGATCTAAATAAATGGAGAGATATTTCTTTTTTTTTTTAAGATTTTTTATTTATTTATTTGACAGAGAAAGAGAGAGATCAAAAGCAGGCAGAGAGGCAGGTAGAGAGGGGGTGGGAAGCAGGCTCCCCATTGAGCAGAGAGCCCAATGCGGGGCTCGATCCCAGGACCCTGGGATCATGACCCGAGCCGAAGGCAGAGACTTAACCCACTGAGCCACCAGGTGCCCCTGGAGAGACATTTCTTGGTCGTGGATTGGAAGACTCAACAAAGATAAGAAGTCAATTATCCCCCAAGCTGTCATACAGGTTTAGTGAAATTCCCCTCAAAACCCCAGCCAGCAAATTTGATAAACTGGACTTCATTACAATTCAAAATGTCTGTGTCTGTGAAAGATGCTGTTAAAATAATGAAAGACAAGCTACATACTGGGGGAAAAAATGTTTGCAAACCATGTATCTGACAAAGAACTAGAATCCAGACTATATAAAGAACTCTCAAAAATCCAACAGTAAAATACAATCTAAGGAAATGGGCAAAAGACATAAACTTTTCACTGAAGAGGATATATAGATGGCAACAAAAGCCCATGGAAGACTATTCAATGTTATTAACCAGTAGGGAAATGCAAATTAAAACCACAATGAGACATTGCTATAGATCAACGAAACAGTTAACATTAAAATCCAGTGGCAATGCCAAATGCTGGCAAGGATGCAGGGAACCCTGATCACTCTTATCTTGATGGAATAAATGTAAAATGTTACAGTCACTGTGGAAAATAGTCTGGCGGGGAAGGAGGGAAGGAAGGAAGGAAGCAAGCAAGGAAGCAAGGAAGGAAGGAAAGAGACACTAAGTACAAACTAGCAATTGCACTCCTGGGCATTTACCCCAGGAAATGAAGTTAGTGTGCACACAAACAAGTGTGCATGGATGTCTAGCAGCTTTATTTGTAACAACCCCAAACTGGAAACAAGCTAGATGACCTTAATTGCTAATTCAACTGTGGTCCATCCATAGCAGGGACTACTACTAAGCAACTAAAAGAAATGGAATATGGATATTCCTGGAGGAATCTCCATAGAATTATGCCAAGTAAAAAAAGCCAGTTCCAAAAGGTGACATACTATATGATTCTATTTCTACCACGTTCTTGAAATGACAAAATGCTAGAAATTTTGTGGCTGTCTGAGGTTAAGGAGGTCTGAGGGTGAGAGTCAGGGTGGGTATAACAGGGCAGCACAAGCATCTTTGTGATGGAATGTTGTCGCCCTTGACTGTATCAAGGTCAGTATCCTGACTGGGATACTGTATTGTAATTTACAAGATGTTACCATTGGGGCAAACTGGCTGAGGGCTACCTGGGATCTTTTTGTATTGTTTCCTACGACTGCACGTGAACTATTGTTATCTAAAAATAAAAATTTTAATCTAAAAAATAACTGATGGAGGCTTATTTTATTGTGTAGCATATCATCCACCCTCAAGAATGTTACCATGTGGGGTGCCTGGGTGTCTCAGTCGGTTAAGCATCTGCCTTTGGCTCAGGTCATTATGCCAAGGGCCCTGGGATCAAGCCCTGAATCGCATCAGACTCCCTGCTCATCGGGAAGCCTGCTTCTCCCTTTCCCATTCCCTCTGCTTATGTTCCCTTTCTCGCTGTCTCTCCTCTGTCAAATAAATAAATAAAATCTTCCAAGGGAAAAAAAGAAAAGAGTGTTACCGCATGCTTAGGAAGAAGGTATGTTCTGCGTGGTCGGGTGGGGTGTCCCATAGATCTGTTAGGCCAGCATATTGGTAAGAGCTGCTTTGAAATCTTTGCTCAGAGATTGTGTGCACTGACTGTTTTGTTTGTGGGTTGTTGTTGTTGTTGTTTTCCTGCAGGGAGAGGGGGAGGTCACACTTTCCTAGCTTGTGTGAGTGTGTGTGTGTGTGTGTGTACTGCATGTCTTAGCATTTTTTTTACTGAAGACTAGACATTTTACATCAGATATTCCTCCCACTCTGACTTCTGATCCTTCCCAGGAGGGGCAGTGGCTACTGCTATTTCTTTGTTTCCCTGTGTCCTCCTTTTGTTGGCCTAGATTGTGGCATCTATTTCCCTTTGTTGTGTGGTGGCTGCCCCCTCGGCTTAGAGTTCCGGGTTCTTTTGTTCTTGTTTTTAAGTCTGACTTCTTAGAAGTCATCCCTGGGTCAGCACATGATGGGTTGGGGTGAAGCACCTTGAGCCAGCAAGCCTTCTATCCTTCGCTGATGCATGTATGAGTGGTTTCAGGAATGCATTCAAAGTTGAGGCAATTTACAAGAGGGCCCTATCTTTTAATTTCTATCCTCACACTCAGCCAGGAAGGAGTAGCTGGCTGGTGTTCTCTGTGCTCTCTTTTTAAGGGCTCAGAGCCTTGGCTATGACCTCAGCCTTCCAGACCACCAGGGACAAGTAGGATCTTACTAAGAGCACATCTGGCTGCCTCCTTCCCACATATCCACTGTTAAATTTCTGGCTGGTCTATCTCTCTGGTGCTTGCTCCAACCAGTTCAGAGGCCTTAGGCTAACGGTGATGTTGGCCTTCTCTGATAGTTTGCCACTGATCTTGCTGTTGGGTTTGACATCACTGCTGGCCACGTAATATTCTGCACTTTTCTCCAATAAAGTCCAGCCTCTTCATCCACGGAGCTGCAGCCCTCATGGCCTACCTTGCCCTGATAGGACCACAGAGCTGGGGGTAGGGGACCAGCAGCTCTAAGCTAAAACGCCATGGATTTCCCATGGGTCTTACTGAGGTTTGGTAGATTTTCTTAAATAAACGCTTCTCAATTTGTGTCTAACTTAACACATCCAAAATTGAATCCAAATCCGAATCCCTGATTCCTGTCACCTCCTACTGTAGATGGGAACTCCCTCCATGGAGCCCTCTGGGTCAACATCCTTGGAATTATTCTTTACCCCTATTTTCATCTCTCATCTCATGACATCCAACTGCAAATCCTGTCAGTTCCGCCTTCAAAAGATGCCCAGAATCCATCTGCTTCTTGGCACCATCACCAAGCCACTCGGATCCCAGCCACTACCGTCTTTTACTTAGAATATTACAGTAGCCTCCCTGCTAGTCTCCCTGCCTCAGCTCCTGCTCCCCTTCTCTCCTTTCTTCCGGAAGCAACCAGGGGAGACTTCCAAATGTGAGGTACATCATGTCATTGCTTTGTTCCAATCCCTTCCACGGGCGTCCCATCTCAGAGTGAAAGCAAGGGTTCACCAGGGCCCCCCGGCTTCTCTCTGGCCTATCCTATCACTGTCTTTCTTACCCACGCCTCAAGAGCCAGAGGGACTGTATCAGTCAGGACCTGATTAGTCATGCAGTCATCTGTATGGGGAAAGTTTAATACAAAGAATTATTGACGGGCTCCAGGGTGATGCAGTCGGTTAAGCATCCAACTCTTGATTTCTGCTCAGGTCATGATCCCAAGGTGGTGAGATCAAGCCCTGCCACGGGCTCTGCACTAGGCATGGAGCCTGCTTAAGATTTTCTCTCCCTCTGCCCCTCTGCTCCCCGCCCCCACTTCTCTCTCAAAAATAAATAAATAAACAAATAAATAAAATTTTAACTATAATGTGGGTTGGAGTAATAGGGGATTAGCTAATAAGAAATAAAGAGCACTCCAAAGAATTTAGAAATTTCCTATTTAATGAGCTGCTACCAGCCCTACCGCGGAGAAAGTCCCCAGGAAGAGCCCACTCCCGCGCCCTACCAAGGTTGAGACCTCACTTGCTGTAGAGGACATGCTGTGGTGAGCACATCTTTGTAGAAGTGAGCTGTGTGCCTCTCCACTGGAAGTTGCTGGAAATCTGCCCTGTCAGATGCAAGGGAAAGCCATTCGTGGCGAGGTACTCCCCCAGGGGCGCTCTTAAAAAACCGCGGGAGACAGATGCCCCGGGGAGGCTGCTGGCCATGGGGTGCTGATGGCCGGAGCGTCGCAGGAGCCGGTGCTGACAAAGCCTTTCTCCGTGCAGAAGCTGGTGCTGCCGAGACCACCCGAGCTGTGGGAGCCGGGCCCCAGAGAAGCAGTGCAAGCTGCAGGAGCGGAGGAGAACGAAGCGGAAAGCAGGCCCTCTCACCCTGCCGTGTCTCTCCAGCGCCCTCTGCCGACAAACCATGGCATTGCGCCCCTGATCAAAAGGCTGGGTTTGGGGCTGAGACGCAATAAATTGGTAACTGGGGCAAAGACCTTGTTGATGTTTTCTGAAAAATAAAGAGCGCTCCCACCTGAATGCCTTTGCGGTTGCTGTACGCCCTACCCAGAATCCTTTTGTCCATCCCCAACCACACCTGCCAGGCTTGCTCCCTTATTCCAATAGGTTTCTGCTCAGACTGCTCTTTATCAATAGGACCGTCACTGATCCCCTGATTAAATAGCCGCACTCACAGCATTTCACATCTCCCTTCCTGATTTACTTTCCTCCATAGCATTTGTTACCATTTGACATAATGTATTTACATGCATATTATTTACTGTCCATCCCCCCTTCTAGAACGAGGTTCATCAAGTACAGAGAATTTTTTTTTTTAAGTACAGAGAATATTTTGTTCATTCTTATACCCAGCAGAGTTGAACAGAACAGTTCCTAGTACACAGTAGGCATGCAATAAATACTTACAGAATGAGTGAATGAATGAGTGAGAGTAAATTAGGAACATACAGAAAGAGAAAGGGAAACACCAGCCAGTCTCCTCCCCTAGACACCACCGCGGTCAGCATAATGGGAAGTTTCCTTTGCAATTTTCCCCGATGAAAATTTCATTTCCATTTTTATAAGGGCTTAACATGCATACAGAAATATATTCATATCAAAAGTGTGCATCCGTGAAATGAGCACTGGGTGTTAGATGCAACCAAGGAATCACTCAACTCTACCTCTGAAACTGATAGTACACTATATGTTAATAATTGAATTTATATAAAATACAATTTTTTTAGAAAAGTGTGCAGCTTGCTGAGTTCTCACAAACTGAACCCACTTGGGTAACCAGCACTCAGATCAAGAAATGGAACATTACCAGCACCCTAGAAGCTCCCTTTACGCACCCCTCCCCCCGGGGTAACCATAATCCTAAATCGTGGAAGCAAAGATTAGTGTTTGTGCTTTATATGAATGGAATTACACATCATTGCCACCAGACATTTTCTACAGAAGAATCATCTGTATTGCTGGGAGATATTGTAGATCTCCCATATTCTTTGACCTGCAATATTCCAATGTGTGAGTATACTACAATTTGTCTTTCGTATCTTTCAAACTGGGTACTACCATCTATCCATTTTCCTGATGATGGCTATATAGGTAGTTTCCAGGTTGGGCTATTACGGATAGAGCTGCTCTATACGTTCTTGCATACGTCTCTTTGTAAACAGATGCCCAGCATTTCTGTTGGGGATACATGTAGGAGTGGAAATGCTGGATCATAGGACATGGCCACGTTCAGCTTCAGCAGCCAACCTCCCCACCCCATGCCCCAGGGATATTCTCTTCCATTCATGTCAACTGGCCTTCCCTGACATAGCACGTGTGATGTGCACAGCACCACGCAAGACCCTCATTATGAGGAATTCTGGAAACAAGCACATTCTTTCTTTGATTCCATGCAAAGCACTGTAACTGGGCCACTGAGACGAGATGGACAAGCAAACTATATCATAACAGCAGCCAGAATCCCATAATCATACAGACCTTCCTCCTGAAAAGAAATATTCTAAGGTTATATTCAAAAGAAAAAATTCTCTCTTCACAAAGCTAGGATTGAAAGACTCGAGAATAATAATAATGGCAAATATTCACTGATTCCTTCCTTTGTGCTGACCTTATTATGCATATAACGTCATCTAATCTTCAGTGAGGCAGGCACTCTTCTATCACCCTGTAATCCGAAGCCCAGCTTCTTGTGTTTCTGTTTGCTGACAGTTTCAAGCCCGTGAGAAAGCCTGTGGGTTCCCTCCCTTGGGCACCTGGGATCCCTCTCAAGGGCCCCTCAGCACAGCCCCACTCCCTAAGCACAATAAAATGGACCAGTCACCTCTCCCTGCTCTCTCAAGCCATTTTCAGACCTGCTTAGGAGCCTGCCTCTCTGCCCCCAAAGTCACTTTATGTCAACAATAAATCTTTTATAGCTCCTTGATGAAATGTGAAAGGTCATCAGTCCCCACTATCCAACCAAATTGGCGGGGGGAGGAGGGGTCAGTATCCCAACAGGACAACACTCACATCTTATAGATGAGGAAACCAGAGCCTAGAAGAGTTATTTCCCATCCATTCATTCAACACGTGCTGAGCACACAGAGCCATGAGCAAACTACAGGGAGGAATTCCCTGCCCTTGTCAGAGTGGGGAAGTCGCTCACAGAAAAATAAACGTAAGCTTTTTGAAATATATGAAAACATCACCAGCCTCTCTTATAACTAAGTATTTACTAATTAAAACAAGAGGTGCTTTTTTTTAACTTATCAAATGGAACAAGATCTAACAATGTAACAATAGAGTTAGCAAGGATGTGAGAAACAGACCCCACACACACACCCTGTTACAAATGGTGCAAGATGATACAGTTGGAGAGCTATTCACTTGGTGTATCTAGCAACATTTTAAATATCCCTCATCTTCCTCAGTAATTCTACTTTTAGGAATTTTTTTAAAATATTTTATTTATTTATTTATTTGACAGACAGAGATCACAAGGAGGCAGAGAGAGAGGGAGAAACAGGCTCCCTTCTGGACAGAAAGCCCGATTCGGGGCTCGATCCCAGGACCCTGGGATCATGACTTGGGCCTAAGGCAGAGGCTTAACCCACTGAGCCACCCAGGCGCCCTACTTTTAGGAATTTATACACATCATACAGAGATATGGCCCCACAGCCAAAGAGGGGCAGGGCTTGACACTTCCTTCTTTCCTTAAATAAAGTGTACTTTACTTCTGTATGGGTCTTTGTAGAAAGTTAGAACAATACAGAAAATGAGGTATCAAAACTCCAACCCACAATCCCAGCACCTGCACCAGACTGAGCTCACACACCTGCGGCTCCCTCCCTCCAGACGGAGCAATGCTGCCTCCTGGTGGGTTTTCTTTTCTTTTTTTTTTAAAGTACATTCAGGAGGGGTTTGGGAGGGATGGGGTGGCTGAGGGATGGATATTGGGGAGGGTATGTGCTATGGTGAGTGCTGTGAATTGTGCAAGCCTGATGATTCACAGACCTGTACTCCTGGGGCAAATAATACATTATATGTTCATTTAATTTTTTTTCTTTTAACTACAGATTGATGAAATTTTTGTAAAATACTGAATTTTTTTAACTAGGGAATGTGCTCACATGGTTCATAGTTTAAAAGTTCTAAATGGCATACAGTGGGAACTTCCTTCCTTTCCTGTTCCCCTTGAAGTAGATTTCCTTCTTTAAGTAGATTTCCTTCTTTAAGTAGATTTCATTCTTTAATGAGCTTTCTATAATAAAATATTTTTGAAAGAAACAAGCAGAATACATAAACTACAGAAGAGTTTGCATGTGGGTCTGACCAAGCACAATTTGGATTTCAATTAATTTTGAGCAGACAGTATTTTTACTTTGCTAATCACTAGGAAATGCATGACTCTACCTTTTTCCTTTGTTGAGGAGAATGTGTGTTATTTGTATGGTCAAAGAAGGGTCCATGCCTTTCAGCTCAGGCTAAGAGTACAAAATTCTTTTGGGTCACGTCTGACAAGCAAATGGGAGGCTCCCCGGAGGGGTGCTCCAGCCCTGCTTTGCGGTTTGCTGCTGCTTGGGATATAGGTTCCTATGACATTGTCTGAGCCAGCCTTGGATCTTCTGCCAAAAGCTGCCGCGGGGCTCACCTCACTGATGTCCTTACTCCTCAGCCTTTTCCTCTGTTGAAATATCCTTCCCACAATAAAAAGCCTTGGTAAACCTCTTTCCATGAAGAAACTTTTTTTTTTTAATTAAGAAACTCTCTTTTCCCTTCTTTCTTTTTTATTTAATTCAGGTGAAATTCCCTAACATGTAAGTAACTACTTTATTAACTTGACCGGTAGAACTCAATTGCATTTAGTTATATTTAATATGTTACACAATAACCAGCTATCTATCTCTAGTTACAAAACTTTTTTCATCACCACTAAAAACACCATATATCCACTAAGTAATCCATCTCCATTCGACCTTGACCCCGTCCCCATGCCCCAGTAACTTCTAATCCACTGTCTCTATGATCTCACCTATTATGGACGTTTCAAATAATAGGAATCCTGTAATGTGACCTTCTGTGTCTGGTTTCTTTCCCTTAGCACAGTGTTTTCAAGGTTCATCCAAATGGCAGCATGTATCAATATTTCATTTCTTTTATGGCTGAATACTATTTTATTGAATATCATATCCCACAGTTTGTGTATCCGTTCACCCACTGATGGACAGCTGAGTTGTTTCCACTGTGTGGCTTTTATGATTAATGTACTATAAACATTACACATACAAGTTTCTGCATAGACATAGATTTTCATTTCTCTTTGGGTATATACTTAGGAGTGGAATTGCTGGATCATATGGTATTTCTATGTTTAGCCTTTTGATGGACCGCCAAACAGTTTTCCATTCTGGCTGCACCATTTTATATTCTTGCCAGCAATGCACAAGGGGTCCTATTTCCCCACATGCTCGCAGCCAGCAGTTAGCCTCCCCCCACCCCGCCCTTATTGTCCATGATAGCCATCCTAGTGGGTGTGAAATGGTATCTCACTGTGGTTTTAATTTGCATCTCTTTAAGCCAGTGATGCTGAATCTTTTTCATGTGCTTGTTATCTATGTATAGATCTTAGTTGAAGAAATCTGTTCCATTCCTTTGCTTTTAAATTGGGCTATTGTCGGGGCACCTGGGTGGCTCAGTGGGTGAAAGCCTCTGCCTTCGGCTCCGGTCTGGTCCCAGGGTCCTGGGATTGTGCCAGGGTCCTGGGATCCAGCCAGGATCGTGGGATGGAGCCCCGCATCAGGTTCTCTGCTCAGAGGGGAGCCGGCTTCCTCCTCTCTCTCTCTCTGCCTGCCTCTCTGCCTACTTGTGATCTCTGTCAAATAAATAAATAAAATCTTAAGAAAAAAAAAAGTGCTGGGGCGCCTGGGTGTCTCAGTGGGTTAAAGCCTCTGCCTTCGGCTCAGGTCATGGTCCCAGGGTCTCGGGATGGAGCCCCACATCAGGCTCTCTGCTTGGCGGGGAGCCGGCTTCCTCCCTCTCTGCCTACTTGTGATCTCTGTCAAATAAATAAATAAAATCTTTTTTTAAAAAGTGCTAAATTGGGCTATTGCCTTTTTTACTGTTGAGTTGTAAAAGTTCCTTATACGGTCTGGGTATGAAACCCAAATCAGATATGGGATTTGCAAATATTGTTCTCCCATTCTGTAGGGTTGCCTTTTCACATTCTTGATATCCTTTGATGCACAAAAGTTGTTTCATTTTGCTTGTGCTTTTGGTGTCAAATCCAAGAATCTATCACCAGACCCCAGGTCAAGATTTACCTGTTTTCTTCTAGTAAGTTCATCATTTTAGCTCTTCTATGTAGACTCTTGATCCATTTCGAGTTAATGAGTGACCTATGGAGCAAGGCAGAGATCCAACTTCATTCTCCTGCACTAGTTAAATCCAATTGTCCCAGCACTGTTTGCTGAAGAGACTTCTTATTCCAATGAAAAGTTTTAGCACTTGTCAAAAATCAGTTAGCAATATAAGCAAGGGTTTATTTCTGGATTCTTAATTCTATTCCATTGGTCTGTATGTCTATAGCACACTGCTTTGATTACTGAAGCTTTGTACTAGGTTTTGAAATCAGAAGAGTGAAACATCCAACTCTGACATTTTTTTTTTAAAGATTTTATTCATTTACTTGACAGAGATCGTAAGTAGACAGAGAGCCAGGCAGAGAGAGGGGAAGCAGGCTCCTTGCTAAGCAGAGAGCCCGATACAGGGCTCCATCCCAGGACCCTGAGATCATGAGATCATGACCTGAGCTGAAAGCAGAGGCTTAACCCACTGAGCCACCCAGGTGCCCCGAACATTTTTCAGTATCAGTTGTGCTAATTGGGGCCTCTAACAGCTTCATAGGAATTTGGAGGATCCTTTTTTTTTTTTTTTTTAAGATTTTATTTATTTGACAGAGATCACAAGTAGGCCGAGAGGCAGACCAGAGAGAGGAGGAAGCAGGATCCCTGCCGAGCAGAAAGCCCAATGTGGGGCTCGATTCCAGGACCCTGGGATCATGACCTGAGCCGAAGGCAGAGGCTTAACCCACTGAGCCACCCAGGCGCCCCGATCCATTTGTCTCTGGGGGGGGAAAAGCCATTGGAATTTAGAGAGATTGCACTTGATCTATATATACATCATAGTATTGCCATTTTAACAATACTGTCTTCTAACCCATGAGCACGAGTGGTCTGTTTATTTAGGGTTGTTTTTTTTTTCCCAAGATGTTTTAGTTTCAATGTACCAATCTTTCACCTCCTTGGTTAAACGATTCCTAGGTTTTTTGGGTTTTTTTGTCTGTTTTTTTTATTCCTAGGTATTTTATTCTTTGGAATGCTGCTGTTAATGCAATGATTTAAATCTCCTTTTCAGATTGTGGCTGGTGTAGACACAAAATTGATTTGTGTGATCCTGGACCCTGCAACTCTGCAGAAGGTTCTTTGGGATTTTCTCTACATGGTGAGTTAGGTCAAGTTTTACTTCTTTCCTAATCTCTGCATCTTCAATTTTGTATACTTACCAAACTGTTGTGACTAACTTCTGGTACAAGGGTGAACAGCAGTGGTTAAAGAGGGCACCTCCATTATGTTGGCTGTGGGTTTTTCAAATAAACCCGTTTGTCATGTTTACAAAGTTCCTTTCCATTCCTAATGTGCTGTTTTTAATCATGAAGGGTGTCAGAATTTCATCAAATGTTTTCTCTGTATCTATCAAAATGATCATGTGACTTTCTCCTTCCATGTGTATTCCATTATGCTGAACCACCTTTACACTCCTGAAGAAATTTCTAACACTTCAGTGCAACACTTTTTCAAGGTCTCCTTTGCTTTTAGAATTGTCTTGCCCCAGACAGTAACTTCAGAATAGTGTCTACTTCATATTTCTGTATCCTTGGAAGCTTGATGTACTAAGTACTCGAGTACTGCTCAGTGACCATCTTATCCATTGAGTGTTGACTTTAGGTGGAAGAAATCATGGAGATCCGCAACTCAAAGGTTAGATTATATGCATGTGTGTGATGCTGGGAGAAAGTTACACCAAAACTGTTCCTCTCAGAGTGCGATTGGTTTTCATTTTCAGTGTCTGCCTCCTACTTTATCATATGAAAACGAGTATCATCTGAAGTACTGTTTAAGAGGCTATCAAGATGAGTGCCTTCCAAAGAAGATTGCCAATTCACAACCATCACCAACACTGCACGAGTGTTTACTTCAACAAACTAATCTTTGCCAGTTTGATATGTGAAAACGTCTCATAGTTCAATTTTGTGAATTCTCAGTATGAAGTTGTGCATCTCTACGAATGTGTAATAAAATATTTATAAGGGAAGCAGCTGACATTAGCACTAATTTTTCCAAGGCAACCTCTCTTAACTCTATTAAGCACTCCATTATCTCAAATTAAACAGACATGCTAGATACACTTCAATATTCTTAAGAGTTTATTATAAACTAGTTTCACAGGCCACAAGGAAGTAAAAGGACTATGTACAGCCTTACGGGAAACAGGCAGGGATCTGAGGAGGGCCAAGATGAGTCTAGGGCCTTGGTGGGTGCATTCCCGGGGGAGGGGGCCCTGAAAGGGAAACCAGACAATCCCGTGAGACTCTGAGAACAACGGCATAGTAAACAAACAGGTCTGTGGTAGTCGGGCCCATGCCTCTGTGGAGCTACTTCCATAACTCTGTGGCCAGGGGTCAAAGAAGGCCTGAAGTAAGAGTAAGAAGTTTAGTCAGTGCCTGATCTGCAACTCAAATCCCCAGCCCCATCCCCCACCCCAGCCTCCCATACATACCGCCCCCACCCAAAAGTCACCAAGTGATCAGAGGGACATAACATATAAACTAACTAGAGACTTCTCTGGTAGGTATTGGTTCCTATGCTTATAAAACCCATAAACAAAAAACCCAAACTAGAGACACAGGGGTCACCCACTATGCCTTGGTGCAAAGAACACCAATCTGGGACACAGGACACTAAGCTTTGGGGACCCCTTTCCTTATCTATAAAACAAAAGGGCTAATCTATGTCAGCATTTCTCAAACTGGATTTAAATTAAATAGTACAGCAAAGCCCAGGGCTCCCTCTTAATTACTAGACATTATCAAACCCAAGGGCATAAGACAATCCTGGGACCCTTGTTGGGGACTTTCAGAATGTATTATTTCACAGTACCCTGAGAATACTGCCTTGGACACTGAGAAGTTCCCTGGGTATAGAACTACTCTAACTGCTCTAAGAGGGACGGAAGGCTGATTTTAAGAAATGTTTTTTCCCTCTTTCCTTTGTGGACAAAGTTGCCCTCTGAAAGTTCACTTCCCTCGGCTTAAGGCCTAGAAGCACAGAGGGTTATGGTCAAAAGCAAACCTTTCCTCCAGTTCCCATCCCAACATGCTCTAAGGAAGTCAGGTCACTGCTGCTGGCACTTACCTCGCATGCCCGGAGGAGGGGGCCGCATCCCCGGTGGCGGCATACCCATCGGAGTTCCTCGTCCAGGCGGGATCCCCATTGGGGGACCCATGGGAGGCCTCATGCCTGGTGGTGGGCCCATCATGCCTATAAGAGAAAAGCCCCAAGGATACAGCTCAAGTGTCTATCTTGAGAAAGCAGCAGGAAACATAACAAAGCTGTCCACCAAGTTCTGAGACAGATGGACCATTCCACCCTCCCAGTCTCTCCTAAGAAACTGGGCCTTGAGCCAGAGGTGGGGCTCCCTATGGCTCTTGTCCAGCTAGTTCCATGGTCAATCAGCCAGGCTGGATCTCAGAGTAATCCTGCTTAATTACACAAACTCCTCAGCAGTTTCAGTCAAAGTTATGACTCATCATGAATCCAGCTCAGGCATCTCCCATCAGGTGGCCATGGTCTCCTTACAGGCTCCTCACCTGGAGGCGGTGCCCCCCGGCCCATAGGTGGGGGAGGACCCCCACGGCCAGGCGGGTACTGGGTCGGGGCCCCCGCAATGCTGGCGGTGGCAGCAGCTGCAGCAGCTGCCACAGTGCCTCTTCCTTGCGGGGTCATCACCTAAGGGGACAGGAGCCAAGTCAGCACAGGACAATGCAGCATCCTACTCTTCCTCGCAACTCAGTTAAGACTGAGCAGACCCACCCCTTAAGCTACAACTCACAGCATCAGGCTATCTGAAACCACCTGCCAGAGAAGACTAAGCTTACATGCTCATTCCCATCTTCCAGGCCTGAGTTGAGGCGGCCCAGTCCAAACAAGAGACGGCCTCCGCACTGTCAGTGTAACTGCGAACAGGCTGTAAGACAGCACAGCTCCTATGCTGTCATGGAAACATTCTGCCCCAACACCTTCTAGGCATCTTTTTACTTCAACAGCAACAAAATAATTTACAATGTTAAGTTTTCCTTCTCACTTGATTCTGGGACTACACACAGAGCACAATGAAATACTAACAGCCTGACAGTCAGAGGTCGGTTGTTCTGGACTCTTCCCAAACTGTGGGCCCTCTCTCTATCCTTCATTTTAAACAGGAGAAGCTGGTGCCCTTCCCCAACTCCTTACCTGTTGGGATGGCCCACCAACGCCTCGGACTGGCCCCGCAAGTCCTGCAGGAGCCTGGGGCATCGGAACACCGGCTGGGATTCCTCTGCCAGCAGCCCTGCCGATCCCCGGGCCCCCGGCAGCTCCAGCAAGCGGCACTCGGGCAATGCCAGTCTAAAATATAAAGAAATAAGCTAAAATGCTGGGGGCCTAGAGAATCAGAAGTACACTTTGGAATACCACTGCCAAGAGAGCCCTCAAGATTTATGGGGCATCAAAAGACCCATACGTGTTAACACCATTCTCTTCCAGCCAAGATAATGTGTCTGTCACTCCTACAACAGGCTAGTACTTAAGAGGAAGTCCAGAGATTAATATACCACAACTCAACCTATATCCATTCCTATGAAAATTAAACTAACGAAGAGACAGGGCTCCATTCAGAAGGGTAGAGCAGACAAGAGCACTTGATCTGGCCTCAAAGAGAAATGAGGGGAGCGCCTGGGTGGTTCAGTGGTTTAAGCCTCTGCCTTCAGCTCAGGTCATGATCTCAGGGTCCTGGGATCAACCCCCACATTGGGGCCCCACATCTCTGCTCAGCAGGGAGCCTGCCTCCCTCTCTTTCTGCTTGCCTCTCTGCCTACTTGTGATTTCTGTCAAATAAATAAAATCTTTTAAAAAAAAGAGAGAGAAAGAAATGAGGTCCAGTCCCAGCTCTGACTCTCACCTGGCAGGTGA
Source organism: Taxidea taxus jeffersonii (assembly GCA_003697995.1). Taxonomy (NCBI): domain Eukaryota; kingdom Metazoa; phylum Chordata; class Mammalia; order Carnivora; family Mustelidae; genus Taxidea; species Taxidea taxus. Next base: position 30,831 of record RCUC01123698.1, read on the forward strand.
CAGTGGGCAAGTAATCCTAAAGCTCTGGGACTATTTCATCTGTAAATGATGAGGTTAAGACAAACCCAGTTGTGGTCATGAAGACTTAAAATGATTTATGTAAGAGTAGTGTCTTCTACTACAAACAGATCCAAGAGTTATAAATATAGACATATGCTTTAACCAAAAAATATGGTAAATCCTTGCAGACATTTGTAATTGGAAAGGCTTCAATGTAAAAGTCCAAAAAGAAGGAAATGACTAAGATAACTACTCCAACACCACCTAAGACAATATTTTTAACATTACTTTTCAAAAGTATACCGCAACCAGAAAAACGTTTACAATGTTAAGTGAAAAAGTAGAATAAGGTATTGCATACATATCATGTGTTAAAGACAAAAACAAAAAACAAAAAAAACCCAACTAATATATGTGTGGTCAAAGTAAAAATAAGATTATTCCTCTGATGACAATGCCTTAAAATGAAAATATGAAAACCTGGTTAGATGATCTAAAGTCTGTTCTATTTCTAAATGTAGGCTCGTGTTTATGGAACCAAGACTGCCTGGGATCAAATGCCAGCTTCACCACTTAACAGCTAGGAAACTCAGGCATGTTACTAAAGCCCAGTTTTTTTAATCTATTAAGTGGGAATAATTTATCTCAATAAACTGTTATAAGGAGTAACTAAAGTATTAAAGTGCTTGGCACATAGCAGATGCTTAATAAATGTTAACCATTATTCTCTAACTTTATAAAATATATACATTCTATTATTTGGATTTAGGATTTTTTTTTTAATGTGAGCGTGCTCAAACAGATTCCCCAGTAAGTGTGGAGCCCAACACAGAGTGGGATCCCAGGATCCAGAGATCATGACCTGAGACAAAATCAAGAGTTGACAGCTCAACTGACTGAGCCACCCAAGCACCGCCCCACAATCCAGCATTTTCAATTAATGTTCATGAGCCCTTTGGTTTCTTGATCCTTTCTTAACAGAGCCCCACCCCTTTTATAAAGATTTATTTATTTTGAGATAGAGGACAAGTGAGCAGGGCTGGGCGTGCAGAGATGGCAGAATGAATCTCAAACAGGCTCCCTGCTGAGCATGGAGCCTGATGTGGAGCTCAATCTGACAACCCTGAGCTCCTGACCTGAGCTGAAATCAAGAGTCGGATACTTGACCAACTGAGCCACCCAGGTGCCCCTTGCAGTTAAGAGTTTTAAAAAGTCCAGCTAGAATGCCATCACATTAAGAAGTGACCAGATGGTCACAAGTGCCTTTTCTCCTGACTCACTATGTACATCAGCTGAGGAAAGGTTCCCCATCTCTACTTTTACTTGTGGGATAACCTCATTCTATTATCTCTAAAAGGAAGACAAAAATCAGAGGATGCCTGTGAGTAATGCAGTGAAATTAAGAGAACCTAAGACAGAGCCTGGCTCACAGTAGGGCTGCCCCTCTTATACTGGCCCTCTGCACAGACTTACATCTTTGGGAGGAGGTCCCTCCACTGTCATTGAGACCAGGTTCTCCCCCCGAAGCAGCACCAGACCAAGGACTCGCTTCTCTTCTCTTTCTGCTTGTTTTGAGTTCTTTGGCCTGAGGATGGGTTTAGGAAAATAAACAAGCAAGCATTAGAAAAAGGGTAATGCTCCCATTCACCTGTCTAGGGGCCTCCAAGATTTATTTTACACTGTATCTCCCAACAAATGGTACAAAAACTTTCTCTAAGCTCCTCTGGATAGCCTTCACAAGCTGAACTCATTACCCCTTAGTGGTTGTCTTCCATGCCAAGGGGATGTGCTGACCAAGAAACAGGACAAGAATTAAGATAGTCCAGTCCTGGCTCAAATGTTATTCCAAAACCATCGGGAAGGCCTTTCCTTGGTCCAGTATTCTTTGACATTACCCTACTTCCTCCTTTCAGCTTAAGGCCTTGGCAGTGTGAGGAGGCAGCCTGAACAACTCAAATCCACCGAACCCCTCAACCCTCTTACATGCAGCATCCTTCCACTACGGCCCTCACCTCACCAGAGAAAGAGAAACAATGAAGGAATAACTACATAGAAATTAAACCTCTGTCCTCAAAGCACAAAAACAGATGTTCCCAGTGCAATTACCAGAAAAGGAAGAACAAAACAAAGAGCTGAACTTTGAACAACATGGGTTTGAAATGCCCACCTGCACGGGAATTTTTTCTGATACGGTACTGCTAATGTATTTTCTCTTCCTTATGATTTTAATAACTACTGTCTATCACACTTTATTGTAAGAATACAGTATATAATACATGTCACATAAAAGACACTTTCATCTGTTTAGGTCATTGGTAAGGCCTCCGGACAACAGCAGGCTATCAGCAGTTCAGTCTGGGGGAGTCAAAAGTTATATGTGGATTTTTGACTGTGTGGGGCCAGTGCCCTATCCCCTGGGTTGTTCGAGGGTCAACTGTAAATGTAAACTGGGAAATAAAGTAACTGCAGCAAGACAGGGGAAGGGGAAAAAAAGTCAAAACCAATATTCTAAAAATAGAGGAAAGATAAAAGGCTCTGATTTTTAAAAACTTAAAGGTTTCCTCTGAATGGTATTATTTTATATTAAATTAAAAGCAGTTTTCTATGAGTGGACATTTCTTCCTTTTCCCTTATCTGTATTTTTTAAAATAAAAGCATGTATTGCTCTTTCATAAAAAATAAACATAAAAAAAAACAACCAAAAAACCACACACACACACACACACACACACACACACAAAATCCCTTCTGGGTATTTAAATTTTCTTCATATACTTTTACGTATTTTTAAAATATATTTCCCAATAAACATTTTTAAATTATCAGAATAGTTTCATTAAAAAAACAACAACAGGGGAGAACCATCTGGAATAGTTCTATGCTGATCAGCTGGCCCCTCTTCAATGTGTCCCTGGCACTCAGCCATCCCTACCACATCGTGTCCTGTACTTCTTGACCTCTTGCCACAAAAAGAAAACGACAGCCCTCAAGGGAATCAGAAGGAATTCAGAGCTGCCAACAACATAACACAGACCACTGGATGTGGCAAAAGAGCTGAATGATTATGGAAGTCATATTACTTCTTTGGGTCTCAGGAAGCCTTGAATGTAATATGCACGGAGAGCTATGGCCCACGTTTTTTAACAGGCCAGAAGCTTAAGATCTGTGAGTCTTAAAACAAGGGAGTTATCCAATTACATATGGAATTGTAGAAAAGTAGAAAATATCTCCAATTGTGTCTGTAAATGCCAACAAAAATCACTGGCCCCAAACCCACACGGGAAGCTGAGCACTTACCCTGAAGAGGGTCAGAGGCTTCTTAAAGCAGTTTCAGACCAGGCTGCCTTGGGAGAGCCCTTTAGGCTACAGCTTTACAAATAGGCAATGAGGCCAGAAAACCAAGCTCTCCCCCCTTACACACCTGTGGGGAGAACATGAGAGCCCTTTACCCCAGTACCCAGGGGCAGACAAAGTCAGAGTAACAAAAAGTCTAGCAGCCCTCCTGACAACTTGCACTCAGCTAGACTAGAGAGCAAGGCTTGCTGGGCTAGCAAGGACAGAGAGTTCTTAGAGTCCACTGTCCCCACTTAGATCTGCCCTCTAACACAGGGGAGCAAACCAAGGAACCAGCTAGCTACATCACCACCTGTCGCCCCACCCACCCACCCAATCCACTACCCTCGAAACTCACATCCCACCCCCACACAGCCCACTTCTCACTTGATCTTCCTGAACTCGTCACAGTCACAGAGGATCAAATTCATATGCTTGTCAAAAGCCTTGAAGGTGCCGATGAAGATGCGGCCATCTTGCAGGATGCACCTCATCCTGTAGTCGATGTGCTGCAGCATCTTGCTGCTCTTGCCCACGGTCTGCAAGGACAAATTAGCAGGATGAGTCCAGCTCTTTCAGACCTCTGTATCGCTGGTCCTTCCTGAAGACCAGCTGCAGCCTTCTCCTCCACATGGCTGTCTATCTTTCTCAATAGATTCTCAGCTCTGGCTTCTGGCCACAGCCCTTCCCCAGGAATTCTCCCACATCACCCTGCCTTCAGCCCTGACCTCTGCTCACAACTATTATTCCCTTCCCTTAAAATTGTCTTTTTCATATTACAACCACCTGTGCTGTGTCAGTTTCAGGGGTGAGGGTGTAAAGTGTCTCCAAACTAATCAAATTCCCCCCATACCAAAAGAGCAATCTGCCACTGTGCAGATTACAGGTGACTAGTGCTGTGACACTCACAGCCCATTTAAAAGACCGGGTGAGAGAGGAGCTGGAATGATTGGCAGTCAAGATCCAATCAACAGGGAGAATCTGTCAACACAAAGGAGCTGATCAGCTTGGAGGTAAGGAGAATGGAATCCCTAAACCAAGAACATTAGTGTGCCTCCAAGACTACCTTTGGGTAGGGAAACTTTCTGGTGGCCAGGGCGCTCATCAGTTTCAACTCATAATGGTCTTTAAGAACATATATAACTTGGGAAACATGGTGGCTCAGTTGGTTAAGGTCGGTTTTCGCTTGGGTCATGATCCCAGCATCCTGGGATCAAGTCCCATATCAGGCTCCTTGCCTGGCAGGGAGCCTGCTTCTCCCTCTGCCTCTGCCTGCCTGTGCTCCTTCTCTCTCTCTCTCTCTGACAAATAAATAAAATCTTGGGACGCCTGGGTGGCTCAGTTGATTAATCCACCGACTTCGGCTCAGGTCATGATCCCAGAATCCTGGGATCAAGTCCCACATGGGGCTTCTTGCTTGGCCGGGAGCCTGCTTCTCCCTCTGCCTGCCTCTCCCCCTGCGTGTGTGTGCGCGCGCGCGCTCTCTCTCTCTCTCTCTGACAAATAAATAAATAAATAAATAAAATCTTTAAAAATAAATAAGTAAGTAATGAAATCTTAAAAAAAAAAAAAAAAAAGAACAGGGCTCCTGGGTGGCTCAGTGGCTTAAGCCTCTGCCTTCAGTTCAGGTCATGACCTCAGGGTCCTGGGATCGAGTCCTGCATTGGGCTCTCCGCTCAGCGGGAAGCCTGCTTCCTCCTCTCTCGGCCTGCCTCTCTGACTACTTCTGATCTCTCTCTGTCAAATAAATTAAAAATTAAAAAAAAAAAAAAAAGAACATAAATAACCTTCTATCTACTTCTTTATCAATCCAACAACCTTTTCTGCTTTGTAGCCTGGCTTCCAATGGAACTTTGCTAAAAGGGAGACTAAATAGATCTCACAACGCAAATTGTCAGGCGCCTTTGGCAGTTACATCTCTCTAGAAATAAACAACCTGACATTTGACTTGTCCATCGGCCTCCCGTCAGTGTGATGGGTGTGGGCCGGTCATGACCCATCCAAGCGCCTTCTCTGTGCCAGGCACTGGGCTTGCTGTTCTTCTCTGTGGGCTTGGACAAGAACAGGTTTTTGAACCTACCAATGTGTGGATCAGAACCTTGACTGACACCCTGGAGATGCAGGGTATGTGGTTCACTCTCCCTCAAATGACCACGTTAACTGGCTTGTAATCACACAGCTTCTGGCCACACAGATGTGAACCTTTATGGCAACATTTACTAGTCGTTCCACCTTGTAACAGCTAAGTTTTCCTGGGTGCTCCCTGTGTACAAGGCACTGTGACAAGCACTAGAGATCTCATTTAATTCTAGAAATTGGGCTAATTATTATTCCTATTTTACAAATGCAGCCGCTGAGGCCAGGAGAGGCTAAGTAGCTGGCCCTGTCTCACAGCCAGGAAGCTGGGCTGGAACCTGGACAGACTGAATCCAGCCAGCGCGTACTCTTCCAACCAATCCCACAAAAAATTCCCTGCTTTCAGTTCACCCAACACTACAGAACAGAGTGCTCTTTCTAAACATAACTAAGTTCATGTCATGTTGCTGGCTCCATCCTTCAATGGCATGCCTCATCACCAACAGAATTAGGTGGCATGTAAAGCCTTTAAAATCCAGGTTCTTGCCAATTCCTCCCATCTCTCCTTCCATCCCCTTCATCCCTTCCCCCTCCAGGAACTTTCAACAGCGCTACCCTTCATGCCTTGTTCTTGTAGTCCTTCCCATCAGTAACATTCCCTTCCATCTTCCCTGGGAAGACACCTCTAACAATATTTTAGGACTCTGCTCAGGAATCATCTACCCCAGAGAGCGTTCTTGTCCCGCCCCTCCCTCGCCGTTACTTTTACGTAATGCTTAATTACCACTCTGGATTACAGTATCTGTGTCCCCAACCAGAAAGTGAACTGGGTGAAGGAAGCATTTCATTACGTAGCCCCAGTGCCTGAAAAGTCAGACAAACTCATATACAAAGGCACGCTCAACAAATGAGTTGCACTCTTCCTTCAAACACACTCGTTTCCCCCTCCCATTCCCTCCTCCCATCTACTGGACCCAAGCACTCTCCCTGGTTTCGGCCACAAGTCCTCCCACTTCTTTCAGCAACAGCTCCTCAGACCCTCACCCCGTTTCACAAGTCCTCCTGAGGCTCTAATGCCTGCTCCGAACCCCAAACACGTATTTACTCTGCAAAAGTTTACTTAGTGCCCGTAGGATCCCAAGCACTGGGGCTACAGCGGCATGAAGAGCCGCGGTTCTATCCCCGCCACCTCCGAGCGACCCCAGCCCCGTCCCTCGGTTGCAGCCTTCCGCTCCCCCACCCCGCCGAATGGCCGAGGTCCGGGTCTCCCCTGCCCCAGACGGGGCGGCCGCGGCCCGGGCCTTCGCCGCCATGAGCGGCCAACCCACGACCCCCCCCCCCGCCCCCTGCCAATTCCGATCAGTCGCGGTCCGCACTCCACGACAGACTCAGAAGTTCCCGCGCCGCCAGCCTGTGCCTCCTCACCATGGTGGCGGTTCTGATGGCTCCGATTCCCGCCGGATTCCCTTCGGCCGAGGCCTAGACGCCCTCCTGTACTCCACTTCCCGCCGCCGCCACCGGAAGTGCGGCCGCGGATAAAATGGGGTCGGGTAAAAGCTACTTCCGGCCCGGCGTCGGCTCTTGAGTTCCGGCCAAAACTCGAGCTGTGAGCCTAAAGCCCGCGGGGGCTTTGGGGGCGGGGCTAACGTCAAACTGAATTTTCCGGAGATGTTCGGTCACCTTCCTAGTTCCAGTTCGTCCTCGTCCCCACCCCGGGCCCATTACCTCTAAGTCATCATCTCCCGCCACTCTCCCCCGCCCCTCCTGCAGCCACTGTCCTTGCTTTTCCGCGAACCAGCTTGTCATGCTCCTGCCTTAACACCTTTGCATTTGCTGTTGCTTCTGCCTGGAATGCTAATCGTCCAGCTATGTGCACGACTCATGCCCTCACTTCCTGCAGGATTTAAGCTCAAACATTTTCCTACCGAGGACTTTGCTGGCCATCCTGATTAAAACTTCAACCTTCCCACCCATCCCCGCTGTATCTTTCTCCTTAACATTGATCCCTAATAGACTGTATATTTCTGTTATTTTATTACTCCTCCCATTAGAATGGAAATCTGAGGGTGTAAATTTTCCTTTGTGTATTTTTCGTTACAGCAGTACCTAGAACACTGCTTAGCAAAACGTATTTGAATGAATGAATGAGTCAATCAACCAATCCCCTCCAATCCTGGGAATTGTGACTACTACCTAAATGCTCAGGAATTTCAAATTCATTCCTTTAATGCTGGGCTCCTCATTTATCTTGTGGCCTTTTATCTCCAGCCGCCTGCTTGACCTGGAGGTCTAATAAACTTAACATAATGAAAATTGGATCCCTGATTGTATTCACTCTTCTTCCCAAACCCACTTCTTACCAGCATTCCCCAATTCGGGAGTTTCTCGGGTTAAAAAAGCAAAAAAGCAAAATGACAAACTTGGGAGCATCCTCGATTCCTCTCTTCCTCTCCCATCTCATAATTCATCCATCAAGTCCTGCGGACCTCACCTACAAAATGTCTTGAGTCCACTGTAGCCACCATCAGCTTGTCGATTTCCACAAACAAGAAAAAGGGGGTCATGAATTCATCTGGCCTTTGTTTGGTAAAGTGTTCCTGAGGTTCAGTCTAGATCAGGGCCTGGGAAACTTTTCCTGTTAAGGATCAGCTCAGATAGCACTTTAGGGTTTATGAGCCACATGGTCTCTGTTGCAATGACTCAATTCAACCATGACAGGATAAAAGCAGCTCAAGAGAACATAACAAATATATGGCTGTTACAATAAAACTTTACAGATGCTATTCTTTTTTTTTATTCTTTTTCAACCATTTAAAATATAAAAATCATTCCTACTCCATGGGTCTTACCAAAACAGGTGCCAGGCCTAATTTGGTCTTCAGGCCTGTAGTTGGTCATCCCAGGGTCCAAACCATTGTATTTCTGTGTCTGAGTTCAAGGCCATAGCCCCAGCTAGTATTATTAATAACTTTGACTTGCACTGTTTCTTCGGCTTATCACTGGAGTCACTGAATAAATGCAGGTACAGAGTTCATGTCTTTGCCCTCATACAGAAGTTATACACATGCACATTCACTTCTGTATCAATCTGGGTCCGAAGAGGAGACAGAAACCGCACAGTGATTTCAATGGGAAACTTAGCATGAAGAATGAGTATGCAATGGTAGGAGAGTAAACTGTAAATATTTTTTTTTAATTTTTTTTTTAAGATTTTATTTATTTATTAGTTAGAGAGAGAGCGAGCGAGCACAGGCAGACAGAGAGGCAGGCAGAGGCAGAGGGAGAAGCAGGCTCCCTGCGGAGCAAGGAGCCCGATGTGGGACTCGATCCCAGGACGCTGGGATCATGACCTGAGCCGAAGGCAGCCGCCCAACCAACTGAGCCACCCAGGCGTCCCTAAACTGTAAATATTAAGAGAAAAACATCAGCAGGAGGAGAGTACTCAGAAGGGTAAACATAGAAGGAAGGCTACCTCCCTAAGGCTGGGGTTCAGCCTTCAAGGGAGAAGACGTGGTTCCAGTCCATGGGATGGTGAAGTCCAGGGGGAGTCCTCTGCATGGGCCAGAGCCAGTCCATAGTCATCAGGCACGCCAAAGCTGGGAGGCAGAGTCACAGAGGAAGTCGGATGTGCACAGGGAGCCAGGGTGATGTTGACACAAAGCACATGCTGCGTAGTGTCTGCATCCAAAGGGCTGCAGCAAACAGATCTCTGGGGCACAAGTGAGTGGAGACTGAAGAGCTGGTGAGCAGAGCTCAAGGCACTGCCCTAAGTGCCCTTGGAAATGGACACTGGAGTGCTGCCGGAATCTGGTGCTCAGTGCACAGTTTGAGATAGGGCAGCTAAGAGTGGCTGTTGTGGCTCCAGTGACCCATACATGCAGAATTAAGGAGAAGGTCTGGGGAGCAGCAACCAGCAACCAAGTGCACAGGGTCAAGGTCAAGTGATCTACCTACCAGCCAGCCCCCTGAGGCCCTAGGATGTATGTCCCTGGGGCTGAATGGAGGGAACAGAAGTGACCTGGGCTGGGACTTTAGGCTCCCCATTAAGCCTCCACTGCCTGAGTGGAAAGCCAGAGAAAACATGGTGGCCAGTCAGTTGGAAAAAGCTATGTCCTGCAGGCTCTTAGCATGGGAAAAAAAACCTGCACTGGCCGAGGAGCTTTCTAGTTCTCAGAGGAAGCGGAAAGTTGGAAAAAGAGCTGATGAGTAGCAGCAGCAAGGGTTTTATGAAGTCATCTCTGCCTCGGAGACTGGTGAGCAGGGTAGGCTGGGACTGCCCGGGTGATCTACATTAGCAGGGCAAATCCTGCCCCTGTGTATACCTGACTTTGCAAGATCTTCTGATCCTCGGCTGTTGCCCCAATATTCAGAAAGGGATGCTCTTATCCTTTAGAACACTGGTGGATGGAACTCTAGGAATCTGGCTTTTTTTTTTTTTTCAGGATTCTAGAACGTCATATTGCAATCTGTCCCAAACTTCTCTTTAAGGTTAAGTGCATGCTTGGCTAGTCTCCAAAACAACTTCTAGATTAAAATTAATGAATAAGGTAGAGGGCTAGACAAAAATCATCTTTATATAAGGAGAACATGGATTTTTATCCTTTATTCATATTAGGAAAAAATAAAAATAGTGTAGCATGGTATTATATTACATTTCCATTAGGAAGAGGATTATGCAAGGAATCTCACTGCTGACGAACAAGGGCGGGTGTACGGCTGGGTTGTCTTGGACCAGTGAGCAGAGGGCTGACGGAGGGGGTCACTAGGAGGACTGGACCCGAGGAACGGAGGGCTGAGAGGACATGGTATCGGAGCTGTGTTTAGGGGGTCTTTAGACCTATGAACTGACATAGGGGATAGCTAAGAAGCCCAGAGCCGTGATTTGTGGCTGGAGAACAGTTTGGGCATGGTTAAGCTGCAGAGGGAGTGTGGCTAAAGGGTCCCCGGAATCAGAGAACGTGAACAGACCACGGAGGAACAGTAGTGCTTCCAGGGGGTAGAGAGAAACTCAGCAGAGACCTGAAAAGAGATTGGAAAGAAGGAAGGAAGGAAACCCTGGGAAAGGAGCTTTCCCAGAAGCCAAAGGGAGATCAGTTAGGAGAGGCAGCAGCCCTCCACTGCTTGGGGGGCACCTGGGAACCCCTCCCTTCAGCTGACATGACTTCAGAACCTGGGTCGTCCTCCCCGAATAGAGGTTCAGCTTCCTCTATAAATCTATTAGATTGATTTGGGACTTTTTGTTTCTCAAGGGTTGAATTCATGTAGGAAATCCAGATTGTGGATTTGAATTCCTTTCCAGAGAGGTATGCAGCCTGCGCTTATCAAAAAAGATTTTAAGGGGTGCCTGGGTGACTCAGTCATTAAGGGTCTGCCTTCAGCTCAGGTCATGATCCCAGGGTCCTGGAATTGAGGCCCGTAGCGGGCTCTGTGCTCAGCAGGAAGCCTGCTTCTCCCTCTCCCACTCCCCCTGCTTGTGTTCCCTCTCTTGCCATGTCTGTCTCTGTCAAATAAATAAAATCTTTTAAAAACTTTTTTTTACCAGAACAAGAGAAAGAGAGAAAGTGGGAAAGAATTGTGTATGAAAATAAAACAACTAGAGCATTCCTGGATCACTTAACTAAAGCCTTCTACATTTTTACTCCATCTGGTTACAAAAAGGGGAAAATGGGGGTCTCTGTAGTTGAGTGTGCCATCTTCCCTGCCATCAACACTTCTGAAGGCCCCTCAGAGGTGAATGAGGCAGAGTGGTCTGTGCCAGCAAGTCTCTGTCCCCTGAAGTCTATCAAGAAGACGGAAGCTCAAAGCTGCAGCCATGAGCCCTCCCTGAGTGTGTCCTCTGGTGCCAGATGAGGCTTCACATCCCACTAAAGCCTCCATTCCTGATGGATACTGAGACATGTTTTCCTAAGCCCTGGCCCATCCTTCTGCACATGTGGAGCTTCCATTCTGTATACTCTGGGGTTTATTGAGGGGTGACTTATGGCTAAAACTCTGCTCACAGTCCCTGCACACGTAAGTTGTCTCAGAGCAGATTCCCCGGAGACAATGAAATGGAGACTTGACTGGTCTATCGGGGAGTGGGGGTGGGACCTGGCTGAGGAAGCAGCTGGCTTGCAACCCATTTGCAACCAATAAGTCATTTAGACCGATGGGGACCTCTGGAATTGGGACAACCCTCTGGATTTGTCCCAGCTGAGTCAAACGTTGAGGCTTTGTTCTCCCCAGATCAATGAGTCACTGGCCAGAAGCTACCTGTTGGGAAGGGGCAGTTCCCTGTGGCTGCAAGTCCTGGTGAGGAAGGCGACTGTGAGGCCACCAGTAGCAGTCATCTGGAGCGGCCAGGGGCTGGCCCTGAAGGGGTTCCATGGGCAGAGTTCCCCGGGGTGTCCACATAGGGATTATTCTTATGGTGTGTGAAGAAGGCAGGCTGAGCGCAAGAGTCTTGCCCACACTCCCGGCAAGCAGCCAGCTCCTGCCTCAGGCCGGCCTGCCTGCCTTCCTGTTCTTCTGCTCCCTGAGGTCTACCAGTTTTCTCTGAACCCAAGACACACCTCCCAAGTCTGCCATGGAGAGCTGGTAAATGTGGATGGCCCCATCCACAGTCCCTGCCTCACACACAGCACTTCCCACCTAAGTGCATCCTTTTTGTGCAGTGAGAGCTGCACTTCTGGCTACTGAGTCACCCACGTTCCGCATAGACAAGTCTCCTCTCCTGAAGGTGCCTCGAAGCCTGATGAGGCCCAACACGTCTCTGAAGCTCTACTCACGCTCCACGCATGGATAGGGATCCTCCCCATCCAGCTCTCTGGTGCACGAGGAGGCCTGGCTGATTGCTCAAGTCCTGCCCAGGATCCCAGCACACCGAAGGCTTCTCGCCTCACTGTATCCTCTGGTGTCTGAGAAGACTTGCCCTAGGGTAAAGCCTTGCCCACACTCCCTGAAAACATAATATTTCTCCCCAGAGTGTGTCCTCTGGTGAATGAGAAGAGATTTCTGGCTCAAGGCTTGGCCACACTCACCACACAAAGAAGGCTTCCCCCCGAGTGTGTCCCGTCATGTATGCTGAGAGCTGACTTACCCCAAAAGCCCACAAACATAAGGATTCTCGTCTGAGTGTGTCCTCTGTTGTTTTCTGAGGGCTGACTTACCACCAAAGGCTCGTCCACACTCCTTGCACACATATGGCTTTTCCCCTGAGTGTGTCCTCTGATGATTAATGAGGATCCACATCTGGCTGAAGCCTCGGCCACACTCACCGCACCCATAAGGCTTCTCCTTTGAGTGTGCCCACTGGTGTCTGATGAGGGTTGAATCCACTTTAAAGCCTTGCCCGCACTCCCTGCAAACGTAGGGTTTCTCCCGCAAGTGGGTCGTCTGCTTTGTAAGGAAGTCCGATTTCAGGCTACCGTCCGGTTCACGTTCTGTACCGCTGAGTGCCCCAGGTCTTGAGGCTTCTCTCCCTCCCCTGTCTGTTTGCACAGGGTTTAGCCTTTGGGCTGAGGTGGGCTCTGTCTCTACCACCATGGGGCCTTCTCTAGTTCTTGCTGACTGTGCTCAGGGTAGGTTGGGGAATGCACCTGAGGTCTCTGTCTCCTCTGTCCCCGCACATAGAGGCTGGGAACCACTTTCGCTCCGGTGACCTTCTGTGTTTCCAAACCAGCAGCTCTGAGCAGAATACTGACACTCCCAATGCCTGGGGCCAGAATGGAATCACTTCCATTCTGTGTAGAATCACTGTGTGAGAATTCCACTGTGTGGAATCACTGTGTAGAGAATCACTTCCTTGGATGGAAGTGATTCTCTACACAGAAGCCCAAGAAGATCTGAAGCACATGTTGGCTGAGGACTTGCTGACAGAGAAGGCCAGAAGGCAGGAGGCACAGGGATAGATTTCTGGCTTTGGTTCTGCTGGAGAGAGAGAGTTTTCAGTTAGAGAAGCCCTATGTGGGGCTGCTGGGGAGCTCTGCCTTGTCCTAAGAGTGTCTTTATGCCACATCTGTAACTAACAATACATTTACAACACAATTTGTTCCTCACCAATAATTCCTTTACATTCATTTCTGCACATTCCACCTTCTGCAATCCACAAAATCCATAACAAAACCATCTTCTACATGGGAGACAGGAACCTTTCAAGTAAGCACGGTGTGCTGTAAACAGCTTCACTGATCTTAGTCTTCCCTTTCTCCTAAACAACCTATGCCATTGACAGTCACAGCCATACATACTGTCCACAGCTCAGTTCTACTTGGACGTAACAGTCTCTATCACCTTCCTGTCTTTTCTTAGTACAAAACAAGGCGGAGAGACATAGAAAGCCACTTGGCCTGGAGGCCTTTCAAACGTAGGAAACAGTATATGGATCAGTGGTTAAAAAGACTGTATGTGAAATAAAACTGAATGTCAGGTTTCCCATCTACATACAAACACTTATTAGAAATATCTAAGTGAGGGGAAGGGGTGGGAGGATAGGGCAGCTGGGTGATGGACATTGGGGAGGGTATGTGCTATGGTGAGTGCTGTGAATTGTGTAAGACTGAGGATTCACAGACTTGTACCCCTGAGGCAAATAATACATTATACATTAATTAAAAATAAAAATAAATTAAAATTTAAAATAAAAAAAAAAAAAGAAGTATCTAAGTGCTAGGTTCTCTATTAAGCACTGTGGATTCAGCAGTAGACAAGAAAAACATGGCCCATGATTTCAGGATTCCAGCCCCTTATGTCCAAACCAATCCCATCATGAGGACATCAGACTTGGCTATGGGATTTGCTTTGGCCAATAATTACTGAAAAGCTAGTGCCACTTTCAAACAAGTTTTTTTTTTTTTTTAAGATTTTATTTATTTATTTGACAGAGATCACAGGTAGGCAGAGAGGCAGGCAGAGAGAGAGGAGGAAGCAGGCTCCCCACTGAGCAGAGAGCCCGATGCGGGGCTCGATCCCAGGACCCTGGCTGGGATCATGACCCGAGCCGAAGGCAGAGGCTTTAACCCACTGAGCCACCCAGGCGTCCCTCAAACAAGTTTTAAGAGGCACCATGTGGGCACCTGGGTGGCCCAGTCAGTTAAGCATCTGACTTCAGTTCAGGTCCTGATTTCGGGGGTCCTGGGATTGAGCCCCATGTTCAGCTCCACACTCAGCAGGAAGTCTGCTTCTCCTTCTCCCTCTGTCCCCTGCCCCACTTGAGCTCTCTTACAAATAAATAAAATCTTAAAAAAAGAAAGAAAGAAAAAGAGGCACCATGTAGTCCTATCATTGCTCTTTTGCCCTCTTGTTTAAGAACCCCATGACTCAGATGAGCCTGTTCCTTTTGTCTGAATTCCAGAACCGACAGAGCTGAACCACACCTAAAATTAGACAACAGTTGATATAGGAACATTTGGTATGACAAGCCACAAAGTTTGAGATGGTTTGTTACCACAGAATTACTCAGTCTAAGCTAACTCAAAAACTCCCCCTAGGGGGTGCCTTGGTGGCTCAGTCATTAAGCATCTGCCTTCCCCTGGTGTGGGGGGTGGGTGTGGGGGTCATGATCCTGGGGTCCTGGGATCAAGCCCCATATTGGGTTCTCCCCCTCCCAGGCTCAGCAGGAAGCCTGCCTCCCCCTCTCCTACTGCCCCTGCAGTTCCCTCTCTCACTGCTGTTTCTCTCTTTGTCAAATAAATAAATAAAATCTTAAAAAAAAAAAACCCTAGGAAAGCTTTAAAGATTATTTATTTCAATGGAAATTGGCCCACTTATGTCTCGAAGTACCCATGAAGAAGAGACATCATAACATGAATATGTGAAGAATGAGAGAAATAGAAAAAGGCTGATTTTGGAAGAAAAACACTATGATCTCAATTTTTGGCAAGTCCAAGAATAAATTTGTGCTGTCTTTTAAAAAAAAAAATTTTTTTAACATTTTATTTATTTATTTGACAGACATCACAAGTAGGCGGAGAGGCAATCGGGGTGGAGCGGGGGAGCAGGCTCCCTGCCCAGCAGAGAGTCTGATGTGGGGCTCCATCCCAGGACCCTGGGATCATGACCCGAGACGAGGGCAGAGGCTTTAACCCACTGAGCCACCCAGGCACCCCAATTTGTGCTGTCTTAACCTAACAGAAATATAAGCTAACTTGTGCTGTGTAATGTAATAGAAATAGAAAGATAAAGCAGAGGTAACAGGAAAAATGGGTTTATCATGTGACGGGCAAAATCATTAAAATTCACAAACTGTTTAAGGGTGTGAATATAGACACAGGAAAAAAAAAAAAGACATACGTGACGCTAAATCAGCCCACGAAAAGAGAAAGAAATAAGAGAAAAGCTCAGAAGAGCCCAGGCTAGAGAACTGTAGAATATTATGTGTTGAGCAAAATAAAGGAATCAAGGCTTTCAGTATTGAGAATAATCTAAACCAGGTCATTTTAACATTTTCCTCTGAACCCATCAAATGCATTAACATAAAGGAAGAGAATAATTGGGCAAGAGGAAAGGAAAAATAAAAACAAAGTCTAGTTAGGCTGACTAGCTAAGGCCAAATCAAAACACACAGAACCAGACTGAAATGGACGAAGCCATCCTTAGTTAGACAGAACTCAAAATAGATGGAATCAGATCAGGACACATGGGACAAGATGGAAATGGAACAACAAAAATGTGATTAATTCATATCGGGGAAATAGCTATGCCATTTGAAGGAAACGGCTGAAGAAACTTCTGCCTGAACTGGTTTATGTCTCCAAATATGTGACTCTTCTCTCCATGCTTTATCTAGAAATTTAGGAATATCCAATATGGCGCTCTCTAATATGGTAGCCACTAGTCACAGGGGTTTAGTTGAAAGGTGGGCTAATCTGAATGAAGACATGCTCTCAGAGCACATTGAGATCATAGTGTTTTTCTTCCAAAATCAGCCTTTCTTCCTTTCATTCTTCACATATTCAGTGTAAAATACACGCCAGATTTTCAAGACTTAGTACCAAAAAACTCTAATTAACTTTTCTATATTGATTACATGTTGAAATGATTTTGACATACTGTGTCAAAGAAAATGTTATTAAAATTAATTTCATCCATTTATTTTTACTTTGTAGCATGCAGTTACTAGGACATTTAAAATTCCCACCTGGCTCATAGGATATTCCTAGTGGACAGCACTGACCTAGAACAAGGGGGCCCTCTGTTTCTGTCTACAACCTCAGAATGGTTTTTGAATTTTTAAATAGTTGGGAAAAAGTCAAAAGAATAACGATGATGGAATTCAAAATTCAGGGTCCACAAATCAAGTCTTATTGGAACACAGCCTCACTCATTTGGTGAAGCTTTTGGTTTGTTGTCTGTCACCACCTCCTGGAAAGTAAGCCCCCATGCACAGGGATGCCTATTTCCTTACTAATGTGTGCTAAGCGTCTAGCACACTTTCTGGCACATAGTAGGGGGCCAATAAGTCTCTACTGAATGAATGAAGGAAAGGACACACCCTCACCCAACGAGAGCAGGTTCTTGAAATTCTCCAGCATCACTTCTTTGTAGATGCTCCTCTGCTCAGAGCTCAGCCTCTTCCATTCCGCATCCGTGAAGACCACAGCCACATCCCAGAATGTAACCAGTACCTATAAAAACAAGCAGTAAGTTAATGCACAGCAAAGCCACTGTCCACGTTCCCAGTGTGAGGAGCGTTTCCGGTGGCCCTGGAGAGCCTGGACATGTGAGAAGTTGAACTCATTCTTTTCAGAGTACACAGTTCTCTATGTCAGGTTCTTCTGGCCCCCCACCACCAGGTTTTGTGTTAAAATCTGAGGGGTGCACAGCTAACACATAAAACCCATTCCCAGCCCTCAGACACGGGATTTCACTGGAGAAATGATCTGCGACTCCCATCAGCAGACCTCAAGCAGCACTCAGGAAAGCGACCTTGAGGATGCATTCTGGAGGAATTCTGAGACAGAAGTGCAGAGGAGGGGCTGGAGAAAGGAGAGAAGCACATGTACACGGGGCTTGCGCTGGGCATCAGGGGCTGGTGGAGGTTTAGAGGAGAAAACGGAACAATCTTCAACTGCAGAGAAAAGACAGGGTCCACACTGAGCACTTGTGAGGGAGGCAGGTTACTAAATCTCTCTTTGCCTGGGATTTTAAAATAAAGCCCCGAACGCTTCACTCGTCAGGGAGAGCAACATGTCATGTGTGCAAAACCGTTGGCAGGGGAATGGCAGGGGCTTTTACAAATTATCTGCTCTGCTTTTAAAGCCTTACACTTTATCAAGGTATACTTTAAAATTCACTGCTTTAGAAAATTCACCCCTTTTAAGCACTGGCACTCCTTGCACAAATCTCAGTTGCCACGGTTTAGTTGAATAACATCAATCCCTGACCAAAATGGTTCAACTGTCAGTTACTGCGGTGTATTAACAGCGAATAAGTGCCTCAAGCGGCTTCTGCCGCTAGCTCTCCAGTCGGCATATCACTGTGTAAGTGACAGGTGCACGTCGTGACCAGTAACCAGTGACGTCACTTCTTCTGAAGTCTACCTTCCCTCAACACACCGCAGTCCCCTTTGCTATCACTAAGGCCACCGTCTCCATGTGGTCTATTTCTGGACTCTCTTCTGCTCCACCGGTCCACCTGTCTATCCTTGCACCCCACCCCACTGTGTTAATGACCATGGTATCACGAGAAATCTTGGTATCTGATCAATTTCTCCAGCTTTGTTCTTCTGCAAGAATACCTTGGCAATGTGGGGGACTTTGCATATAAAAACAAACCATGATGAAAAATGAAGTACAAATACTACCGTAAATGAATCCCAGACATAATGTTGATCATAAGAAGCCAAACACAAAAGGAGACAGACTGTGTGATGACATTTGTTTAAAAAACAGGAAGTAGGAAAAGTAATCTGCGATGTTAGAAGTCAGGAGGGAGTTATCCGCGGGGGAGACTCTCTGGAAGACTGGAAGGTTTACACGAGTGAAATGCTCTCTTTTGAGTGGCGGTGTTCTGTCTCTTGATCTGGGCTCTGTTTACTTCGGAGAGTCTCAGTACATTTTTGAACTACACGCTTTGTTACAGGACTATGACACCTCAGTCAAATTTAAAACAAACAAAAATGCCTTAGCCTGGTCAGGTGAGAGTTCATGCTTTCCTAATATTTAAAGTGTTTCTTTCCCAGAAAGCAGCTTACGATTTGCAATGTCTGCCCACAAGCCGTGGTGCATGATGAGGGCACTCTTTAGCTTACACGCCCGATCTCGAGAATAGTGGCAGCAGGTCAAAAGGCAAAAGGGGGATAGGATACATACTTACTTAAATACATACTTAAATAATCCATGAACCAAGTATCCACAATTTAGATTTGTGTAACAAGAAATTCAGTAGGTACTTAACTTGAAAATACTGGAGACACATTTGACCAGAATGTTCTTCCCTCCGAATGCTCCTGACAGAGGGCCTGATGGGGACAGTAATGTTGGAGGCCACACACAGCGTGTCACCACTTACCGCAGGCATTACAGACGGAAGCACTAAGAGGAATGAGGGGTTTGCAATGTGTCTCCCTCCTGAAACTCAGAACGGGGCAAAGACTCCACCGTTTCAAGTCTCCGTGAAGTGACTTCTTATCACCCAAGCAGTGGTGTTTTGGGGTCACACATTTGCCCAGTCCCCTTCAACTGCAAGTGTATTTTAACTGTCAGTACGAGGCAGGGCGCCTGGGTGGCTCAGTCACAGTTAAGTGCCTGCCTTCAGTTCAAGTCATGATCCCGGAGTCCTGGGGTGGAGCCCCACGTCGGGCTCCCTGCTCAGTGGGAAGCCTGCTTCTCCCTCTCCCACTCCCCCTGTTTGTGTTCCCTCTCTTGCTGTGTCTTTCTCTGTCAAATAAACAGATAAATAAATAATCTTTTAAAAAGTCTAAAAAAAGAAGACAAAGAAAGTATGTAGCCAGTTGGTCTCATGCTCTCTTCATGGACAGCCAGCTTCCTCCTGACTGCTCACCACTGAAATTTCCATTGTTCTCCATGGCTGAGGCTTCAACTTCCCTTTGCTCTGTTGCCAAGAGTCAGGCCTCTGAGGAAGCACCAGGGGTGCTCAGTTCTTAGGCCTGCCTCTCCCCCTAGGCACCCAACAGCCCATTTTTTTCTTTTCTCCTAGGCTTGGTCCTCCTGGCCCAGGATCCCTGCCTTAGGAGCAAACTGCAGAAAAGGCAAGAAGCCTTCCTGATTCTTGACCTCCTGTGCCCAGGACAGAGTTTCTACCCTACAACGAGGGGCCAGTGGAGGAAGAAGCCCCAGATCGCTTGGCCACACTTGCCTGTAACACTGAGAACTGTGGGTGGCCTGCCCCTGCGGGGGAAATGTGAGGTCCCAGACTAAGAACGGGGGTGAGAGAGCCCATCTTTTTGGCTTCACCCACTGGAGTCCAGGAGGGAGCAGGCCATGGGACAAATGCCACACACACTTTCTTTTCTTACTGAGACTCAGACTTTCTTGAATAAATGTTTCTCCACTTGCTGTACATCCTTAGGACAATTTCCAGACTTTACATGGTTGTGCTTTTTGTCATTTTGGATGTTTGGCTGGGGAGAAGGTCCATTGAGCGCCTCACACCGCCACTCCAAAAAATGCTTCTGTGTCCTAGGAATTTGTCGATCCACTGCTGGGGGCTGGACCCTGGTCTGAAAGCCTCAGGCGAAGAGCTTTGTTGTACCATCATGTAGCCATTCCAACCACAACCATAAAAATTTCTACTACAGCCATCATTGCTGGTCTTCTCACATTTCTCCAAAGACCTCGGAGGCTTGAGAACAAGAATGGTGGATTTACCTACCTGTTGGTTGGGCTGGCAGAATCTCATCCCCAACCTCGTGAAAGAATACATTACATTTCTGGAAGAGAAGACTGCGGGCTGGAAATCTGGATTGGGGGGTGAGACACTAGTTCTAGGGAGAGCATTCTGTAGGAGAAATTCCTCAAATGATACAGGCCCGGTCCCAAGGGTCGGAAAATATGCTCCCACATTTTTAGATGGGGATTTATGTAAGAGCAAAAAGGCTATTCAGTACATTAGAAGGTGCAGGAGCTGGAGAGGCAGAGAAAGCCGAGTCTAACTGCCGGCTCCACGATGTAGAAGACGAGTGTGGCTGTGCACAGATCACACACCCCTCTGGGCCAGAACTTCTCCCTCTGAAACAAAAAGTATGACCACCATCATCACACTCTTCCAGCTATTGTCAAGAATTGTGGGGAATGGGGCGCCTGGGTGGCTCAGTTGGTTAAAGCCTCTGCCTTCGGCTCAGGTCATGATCCCAGGGTCCTGGGATCAAGCCCCACATTGGGCTCTCTGCTTGGCTTCCCCCCCTCTCTCTCTCTGCCTGCCTCTCTGCCTACTTGTGATCTCTGCCTGTCAAACAAACAAATAAAATCTTAAAAAAAAAAAAAAAAAGAATTGTGGAGAAAATGTTATAACTTGTCTGAGACTTGTCTAAAATAATCCAGGGAGGAAAGTGAGGCATAGAAACGACATAAGACTGGCCATTATAGGTGATTCTTGAAGCCGGATAATGGGACCTGAGGGCCTATTCTTTACTCTGCTCGCTACTTCTCTACATGTTCCAAAATTCCAGTGATAGATGAATGGATAGAGAAGATGCAGTGTGTAGATAAACAGCAGAATATTACTCAGCCATCAAAAAGAATGAAATCTTGCCATTTGCAATGATATGGATGGAGCTAGAGTATTATGCTGAGCGAAATAAGGCAATCAGAGAAAGACAAACACCTTATGATTTTACTCCAGTGGAATTTAAGGAACAAATCAGATGAACCCGGGGATGGGGAGGGGGGAGGATAGAGGGAAACAAACCATAAGAGACTCTTAACTATATGGGGTGCCTGGGTGATTCAGTCAGTTAAATGTCTGCCTCCAGCTCAGGTCATGGGGTCCTGCGATCAAGCCCCACGTCAGGCTCCCTGCTCAGCGAGGAGCCTGCTCCTCCCTCTGCCTGTCGATCTCCCTGCTTGTGCCTCACTCCCCTGGCAAATAAATAAAATTAATTTTTAAAAGAAAGTTACTCTTGGGACGCCTGGGTGGCTCAGTTGGTTGAGCGGCTGCCTTCGGCTCAAGTCATGATCCCAGCATCCTGGGATTGAGTCCCACATCGGGCTCCTTGCTCAGCAGGGGGCCTGCTCCTCCCTCTGCCTGCCATTCTGTCTGCCTGTGCTCACTCCTGCTCTCTCTCTGACAAATAAATAAATAAAACCTTAAAAAAAAAAAAGTTACTCTTAATATTAATCTTGTGTATATTTTTCTTTCTTTTTTTTTAAGATTTTATTTATTTATTTGACAGACAGATCACAGGTTTGCAGAGAGGCAGGCAGAGAGAGGAAGGGAAGCAGGCTCCCCGCTCAGCAGGAAGCCCTACATGGGGCTCGATCCCAGGACCCTGAGATCATGACCTGAGCCAAAGGCAGAGGCTTAACCCACTGAGCCACCCAGGTGCCCGGGGTATATTTTTCAACAAAGAAAATCAAATACACAAATGACTAAGGCAGTGTCTGACACAGATGGGAAGGACTGCCTTTCCCTTTTTCAAGAAAGAGAATATATGCTTATTCTCTGGGAAACAAGCCAGCACTTCAGGCAAAAAAAAAAAAAAAAAAAGTAAAAGTAACCCAACTCACCAGCATTTGGGCCTTGCCCTCCTTTCCCTGGAACCAGTCAGTAGAGCCAGAAGGCAAACCTGGAGGAAAAGGAACAGCTCTGAGGGGCTGGGCCGCCCATGTGGCTTGCAGAGCAGCTCCTCCTCTAGGCCTGGCAGGGAGAAAGGAGCCTCTGGGCACAGCTGTGCTCACTGAAACATTCTTGCTGAACCCCCGGTGCCTCCCCAGACCCACCAACTCTCACCTGCTGCGTGATTTTGAGTCTGTTCCTTCATGGTCTCTGTGTCTTCCCTGTCCTCCAGAGGCAAAACGTGTCCCTGGCCTGGCTCTCAGCGGGAAGAAGGACAGAGTCAGCCTAGTGTCTGCTGTGAAATTCAGCTAGAGGGGCCAGGTGGAAATTACTTCCTCTCAAGATCAACTTCTGCCGCCCAGGGGTACTTCTCGGAGCCTTATGAAAGCCCACCTTGTTTCCAAGCCAGGACCTGTGTGACAGAGAGAACATTCAGTGTTGCGGGGAGTTTTACTGTGGGCCATGAGCCCATGCCTCCTCTGCAGGGGCCCTGTCCTCTCACACCTCCTCGATCAACATGGCGCCTCGGGCTCCAGGGCCTCCTTGGATTTCTTCCCTTCATCCCTTTCCAGCCTGTATACCCTCCAAGGCTGTCCCATGCCCCTCTTCCTTATCTGATGCAATGTACAATTCCTTCGACCCTCACCCTCAGACTCAAATTCCATGTGTCATATCAGTCTCTGCTACATGGAGTCGGAGTCAGAGGGAAGACACAGCATAATGCCTGTGGAGAAAGAGGCCCAGAATGTCTCCTTCCAGACCAATCTGGGCATCCTGACTCCTCTATCCCTAGGTCCCAGCTGCCTTCCATCCCATATCCCTGTCCTCTGAGGACTCGGGGTCTCAATGGAGCCCTTCTTCCTTTAGGTCAGACTCCAGGCTTCACAATGACTCTGTGAAGATAGCCCCCACCTTCCTACCCACCTGGCCTTGTCAGAACTGTGCACTGGCATCTCCAGATGAACCCAAGTAAGAGTCCTTCACCCATGTGGCCCCAAAGGAGGCAGGTGGCCTTGGAGCTCAACCACCTTCAGAAGTACCTCAGACACTCTGTCCAGGATCTCAGCCCCAAGGACTGCAGTCATACTGTTGCCAGGAACCCTTATGAGGCTGGCTAGATTCCCCCAAGGAGCCCTTATGATTCATCCCCTAAGTCCATAGGCAGAAGAAGAAATCATTCCTTCTTCTGTCCAACCTGGGCATCTCACCTTACTCACGCTAGGTTGCAGTTTTTCTCTTTATTTGACTATCTTTACTAGATTGACAGCTTCTGGTAAGAAGAAATAACATCTCAGTCATTTTGCTAATCCTAATGACTAGGATGGAAAAGGCCTTTGTGGTAGATTTTACCATGGTTCCCAATTATTTATTTCTCTATAAAAAGCCTATACTTCCCTGCCCCTGACATCAGGTTTAGTCTTGTGACTTGCCTTGGGTGATGGGGCATGACTGGAAGGGACAGTGACACTTCTGAGCAATGCATGATTCTACCAATTCTCATGTTCTGAGAGAAGCATGTCCCCAAGAAGGGCTCAAGTTCTAATGTAAAAAGTCACAGTGCAGAGGCGCCTGGGTGGCTCAGTGGGTTAAAGCTTCTGCTTTCAGCTCAAGTCATGATCCCAGGGTCCTGGGATCGAGCCCCACATCGGGCTCTCTGCTCAGCGGGGACCCTGCTTCCCCTCCTCTCTCTCCCTGCCTCTCTGCCTACTTGTGATCTCTATCTGCCAAATAACTAAATAAAATCTTTAAAAAAAAAAAAAAAGTCACAATGCCGAGCTACAAAGCAACCGACAAAGGAGGAGGAATAAGACTGGGGCTAAAGTTAGATTGCTGTGGAGGCCACTGAGATCTGAGGGGTCACATGTTACTGTACAACAACTTGGCCTAAGCTAGTAAATCTCTATAAATCTCTCTTCCTACTAATACTAATGTCTATAAAACAAGTACTATTCAGAGTTCGTGAATCATCACAACAAAGCCAAAGGGTAGACACTGCTATTCTTTCCATCTCCACAAAGGGGGAAACTAAGGCACTAAGAGGTCAACTGATGTATCCTTAAGACTGTAGCTATGAAGTGTTAGAGCCAAGCCTAGAATCCAGAATTCTCATTCCAAAGCCCATCCCCTTTACCTCTGTCTACAACAATGTCCCGCAAACAAAGGCCTCAATGAAAATGCCAAGAGTGGGGCGCCTGGGTGGCTCAGTCGGTTAGGCTGCTGCCTTCAGCTCAGGTCATGATCCCAGGGTCCTGGGATCGAGCCCCGCATCAGGCTCCCTGCTCAGTGGAGAGCCTGCTTCTCCCTCTCCCTCTGCCTGCCTCTCTGCCTACTTGTGCTCTCTCTATATATATCAAATAAAGAAATAAAATCCTTTAAAAAATTAAAAAAAAAAGAAAATGCCAAGAGTAAGCAGATGTCCACAGCATTCAGAGTTCACGCTAAAAAAGACAGGACCCTCACAGTGAAGGGGAAGAGGGGTCTGTATCAGTCAGGATGGGTCAAGTTATTCTGCAATGATGAATACTCCCCCCACAATCTCCCTAACTTAAAGTAACGACAGTTTCCTTCTCCCTCCAGCTCCCTCTCCATCATGTGTCATCTGCAACTTTGCTCAAAGCCATCTTCAGTCCAGGACCAACACAGCGGGAGCAGCCACTGTTTGGAACATGGTCATGAGGAGTGATAGAGGAAAATAAAAAACAGAGAACCATACTTACAAATTTGACCCAAAGTGATACCTGGGACCACTGCTCATTAGCAAATCAAGTCACATGGTCACTTCTGAGTTCAATAGGGTAGGGCCATATACTTAGAGGGAGAGGCCACACAGGAGGAATGCTAGGATAGCCAATGACCAATGACATGGCTTTCTACTACAAGGTCAAGAGGATTCTCTCCCAGCCCCAGTCCCTGCTGTTGACTGGGACTTCGGTGTGCTAGGATCTGTGGCTGTGCCCAGGTCATAAAACTAAAGGACACGTGCTGGTCCCTGCACCTGGTGCACCATGAAGAACAAGCAGGGATACTGACCAGGATGAGCTTAACTCAACACAAAAAGACCAAGACTCTACCATGCGAGATCTAAAGCAGTGAACAGAACGAGGCTCTTCTGAGCCTAAGGTGGAGTCTGGACATCCAGGCAAGAAGCAGCGCTACAGGCAAAGGGGACAGTGCCATCAGGTGAGAGAGAGGGGGAGGGAGGGAGGAGAGACAGAAAAGACCAGAAGAAATGGGTGATTTCCTAGAAGAATAGAAATTGCCTAAAGTCAAGTAAAAAAAATGATAATGAAAATGAAAAACTGTTAACTGAAAAAGAAAACGAAAAGACCAAAGACCTCTCCCAAAGGCATTGGCCTCAGACAATCAAACTGGCCAATTATAGCAAAACTTCAAGGAATAGGTCATTGTGTAAGAAAGATTAAGAGCCCCAAAGCATTAAAAGCATGCTTCCTGACTCATTCATCAAGGACACAAAAAGTAAGCAAGGGCACTCCAGAAAAAGAAAATCAAGGTCAATTCTACTTATAAAACTAGGTGCAAAAATCCTAAATAAAACATTAGCAAACTGAATCCAGCTGTACCTTAAGGAAATAATAATACATCACCATCACCAAGTAGAATTTATCCCAGGAACTGGATAAGATATTTAAATCAGAAAACCTACTATGGGGGCACCTGGGTGGCTCAGTTGGTTAAGTGTCTGCCTTCAGCTCAGGTCATGATCCCAGAGTCCTGGGATCGAGCCCTGCATCGGGATCCCTGCTCTGGGGGAAGCCTGCTTCTCCCTCTCCCACTCCCCCTGCTTGTGTTCCCTCTCTTGCTGTGCCTCTCTCTGTCAAGTAAATAAATAACATCTTTAAAATAAATGAATAAATAAAAGACACTTTATTTTTATTTTTTAAAGATTTTTATTTATTTATTTGACAGACAGAGACCACAAGTAGACAGAGAGGGAGGCAGAGAGAGAGGAGGAAGCAGGCTCCCCCCTGAGCAGAGAGCCCGATGTGGGGCTTGATCCCAGGACCCTGAGATCCTGACCTGAGCTTAAAAAGACCCTTAAAAATCATAATTAGGGAACACCAGGGTGGCTCAGTCGTTAAGCGTGTGCCTTTGGCTCAGGTCGTGATCCCAGCATCCTGGGATCAAGCCCCACATCGGGCTGCTTGCTCAGCGGGAAGCCTGCTTCCCCCTCTCTCACTCCCCCTGCTTGTGTTCCCTCTCTCGCTGTGCCTCTCTCTCTGATGAATAAATAAATAAAATATTTTAAAAAAAGAAAAAAATCATAATTAGGTTTTGGGATTTTTAAGATAAAAAAGCTAAACTAGGGGTACCTGGGGAGCTCAGTCCTTAAGCATCTGCCTCCTGCTGGGGTCATGATCCGGACATCCCGGGATCAAGTCCCTCATCAGGCTCCCTGCTCAGCGGGAAGCCTGCTTCTCCCTCTCTCACTCCCCCTGCTCAGCGGGAAGCCTGCTTCTCCCTCTCCCACTCCCCCTGCTTGTGTTCCCTCTCTTGCTTGTCTCTCTTTGTCAAATGAATAAATAAAATCCTTAAAAAAAGAAGAAGAAGAAAGCTAAACTATAAAGATGCATACTTAGGTCATTGACCTTAGTGAAATTCAGGAAAAGGTAACTTTGGGAAGGGAGAGACAAAGGTGTTGATTGGAACCAAACAAATGGAGGAACATCTGGGGAGACCAACAAAGTTCTCCTTTTTGACCTGGGTGTTCACATCCTTCTTAATCCACACTCTTTGGTGTGGCTTTGTTTCCTGTGTTGTATTTTATAGTAAAAAGGAAAGTATATAATGGCACGAAAAATAAAAGCGTGGTGTTAGTGCAGCAACAGACAGTAAATGGAACAGAATAGAGAGATCATGTGTATTTGGGGATTAATGAGTGGTGAATACAGTATCTCAACACAGCCAGGAAAGGATGGCCTCTTCCCAAAGGGTTGAGACAGGCTGCTATCTGACTGAAGTTGGATTCCTAGTTCACACATTACATAAAAATAAACTCCAAGCATGTAAGAGGTAAAGATTAGAAATAAACAAACAAACAAACAAAAAACATTTAGAAACATAGATGGGAATATACAGAGGATCTTGGGAAAAGACAGATCTTCAGAAAGAAAAAAAAAACCATAAAATCCAGAAGCCATTAAGGAAGAAAGGGATAAATCTTACAACCTATCTATTAAATAATGCAGTTTAACCAAAGACACCTTTAGGAGAGGTGGGGTGGCAGAAATATGCATTGTGTGTGTTTAACCTTTGAGTGTTTTCATAAAAACAAAATCCTGGAAGGATACATAGAAAATTAATAAAACTGATTATCTATGGGAAATAGACATGTCTGTATTTACAATGGCATGAATGTATCCTAGAATCCAAAAAATCAAAACAAAAATTTGAATAAATGAATTTAAATTTAGCAAGGTGGCAGGATATAAAGGGTCAACCTACATACGTCAACTGTGCTTACACATACTGGTAGAAACAATTGGAAACTTACATTTTTTTAAGGATTTTATTTAGTTATTAGAGAGAGAGAGAGAGAGCACACGCAGACACGAGTTGGGGGAAAGGCAGAGGAAAAGGGAGAGAATCTCAAGCAGACGCCACACTAAGCATGGAGCCTAAGTCGGGGCTTGATCTTAAGTCCCCAGAGATCATGATCTAAGCCAAAATCAAGAGTCACAAAAGTTGGGGCACCTGGGTGGCTCAGTCGGTTAAGCATCTGCCTTCATCTGCGGTCATGATCCTGGAGTCCTGGGATCGAACCCCACATCCGGCTCCCTGCTCAGCGGGAAGCCTGCTTCTGCTTCTCCCTCTCCCATTTCCCCTGCTTGTGTTCCTTCTCTCTCTGTGTCTCTCTGTCTAATAAAAAATAAAATCTTTAAAAACAAACAAAAAAAAGAGTCAGATAAGCTTAACCAACTGAGGCACCCAGGTGCTCCTGGAAACTTACATTTAAAATGCATTTCCGGGGGGCGCCTGGGTGGCTCAGTGGGTTAAAGCCTCTGCCTTCGGCTCAGGTCATGATCCCAGGGTCCTGGGATCCTGGGATCGAGCCCCACATTGGGCTCTCTGCTCAGCAGGGAACCTGCTTCCTCCTCTCTCTGCCTGCCTCTCTGCCTACTTCTGCTGTCTGTTAAATAAATAAATAAAATCTTTTTAAAAAAATGCATTTCCGGGACACCTGGGTAGCTCAGTGGGTTAAGCCGCTGCCTTCGGCTTGGGTCATGATCCCAGGGTCCTGGGATCAAGTCCCGCATAGGGCTCTCTGCTCAGCAGGGAGCCTGCTTCTCCCCTCCCCTCTCTGTCTGCCTCTCTGCCTGCTTGTGTGATCTCTGTCTGTCAAATAAATAAATAAAATCTTTAAAAAAATAAAATAAAATAAAATGCATTTCCAAGGGTGCCTGGTGGCTCAGTTGTTGGGCATCTGCCTTCAGCTCAGGTCATGATCCCAGGTTCCTGGGATTGAGCCCCGTGTTGGGCTCCCTGCCCAGCAGGAAGCCTGCTTCTCCCTCTCCTCTCCCCTGACTTGTGTTACCTCTCTCGATTTCTCTCTCTCTGTCAAATAAATAAAACTTTTTGAAAAGGAGGGGGCACCTAGACGGCTCAGTCATTAAGCGTCTGCTTTTGGCTGAGGTGTGATCTCAGGGTCCTGGGATCGAGCCCCACGTCAGGCTCCCTGCTCAGTGGGAAGTCTGCTGCTCCCTCTCCCACTCCCCCTGCTTGCTCCCTCCCTCTCTCGGTGTGTCTCTCTGTCAAATAAATAAATAAAATCTTAAAAAAAAAAGAAATCTTAAAGGATCTCAGCTAAGAAGATACTCTTTAAAAAAAAAAGCATTTCCAAAAGCATCGAGAACACAGATGCATAGGAATAAACTTACAGAGAAATGTTGCTGGGGGCAAGGATGGTGGCAACCTGGTCTGGGATAATATTCTCCGTAAAGGCCCCTGCCCTTCTATCAGTCCTCGGATCCCAGGGAACCAAGCAAGGCCTCTGAGTCTCAGATGGGACACTGCAGGACACAAGATGTCAGAATAAGCAAAAGAAATACGTCCATGCTTTGGAGCACAGAAAGCACTGCAGGAATGCCAGAAGTGAGTGGTCTGCACCCGCAAGTGGGCTGTCAGGAGCCCAGAAGTCTTCTCTTTTTCCACCCAGTCCTCTCTGGGCAAACAGGGATGTAGAACTGGGTGGCAAGGATGAAAGAGACAGTGTGAGCTTCAGGACTGTCTCCTGGGCCCCAGATACCAGGCTAGAAATCCCCAAGTTCAAATGAGGGGTGCTCCTCCTCCTTTAAAGAAAAAGGAAAAAGAAAGCCTCAGATTGCTCAGAGAAGAATGTAGATAGCTTCTGAGGGACAAAGTCTGGTGTGGGCATTGGAACACAATTTGCCCTGATATGCTCCTATTAAATAGGGAATTAATCCTTTTTAATGCCTATGGGCCTCAAATTGTAATATTAGGAATAGTTAACAACTACTAAATTTTTACTATATACCAGAGACAATTCCAGGCACCATACGAATTTTACCTCTCGAAGACTCCATAAGCTAGGTCTTGGGATACACTGAGGCAGTTATAAATCTTGCTCAAGCTGACAAAGCTAGAAAGTTCTTAGGTTTGAACTCTAGCTGTACAGTGCCAAGCCGGCTGGGTCAGTGGTAGTGTCAGCAGTGGTCTAGTCCTGTGGGGTGTAACAAGTGTTATCCATACATAGGGTTGAGGGGATGTCTATGAAACAAGACTGGCTGCCAATTAATAAATGTTGAATATAATGATAGGTCCATGGGTGTTCACTGTACCATTCTACTGGTAGGTTAACAATTTGTCCTTACCAAGAAACGTAAAATAAAATTGAAGTCCTGATACCTGAACCCAATCAGATGGCCCTGATCTGGATCTGTGGCCAACAGCCCTCAAAGGTCCCCACCCTACCTAATCCCACTAAGTCTCAAGCCAGTGGTTTGACCCCCTACACACAAGGGAAAAACAGAAGGGGGAATCAACCAAACTCGCCACTCATTACAACCAAATCCAAGATCTTGGCCATAAAGCAGCATGCCAAGGCAAATCTTAGGACAACAGGTTCCAGAGAAGCAGACCTGTCCCTGACCCCCTACCCCGCCCCTGCTCAAAAAACTGCTTAGATGGGGCGCCTGGGTGGCTCAGTGGGTTAAGCCTCTGCCTTTGGCTCAGGTCATGATCTCTGGGATCCAGTCCCCCAGGATGGAGTCCCCAATGGGGCTCACTGCTCAGCAGGGATTCTGCTTCCCCCCTCTCTCTGCCGGTCTCTCCGGCTACTTGTGATCTCTCTCTCTCTCTCTGTCAAACAAAAATATAAAAATCTTAAAAAAAAAAAACAAAAAACTGCTTAGATGCCAAGCCCCAGCGGGGCAGCCCACCATCACTAGAGGATGTCCGTCCCAGGACAAAACCTCCCCCACCCTAAAAACCCCCAGGGACTCCAGATACTCCGCCATAACGTCCTAAGTGTATCTCACCCACATCAAGCTCACCACCCGCCCCCAACAAACCAAGGCACAGGGGAGCCTGGGACGGTCCGCACACACCCCGATTATGGGCCCGCCAAAAGCAACCAACCCAAAACTTGCCCTTCACCATCAGTCCTGGGTTTCCATAGCCTCACGGAGATGAAGACCCAAGTAAATGCTCCCTCGCCCAAACACACCTGGGCATTCAGGGCCCCACCCCCACACCAGGGCGATGTTTGCTGTTTGACCCTGGCTGAACTCATCCCCACCATCGAATAAACCCTGAGGTTTATTTGGGCCCCCCCCATCCGGAAACCGTTTGTCCCAGAATATGGCCACCCCCTTCAGAAATAAAAAGTTATGGAGTTCCAAATCATTCGCCCCAGCCAGGAAAGGGAGTTCCGCGCACCCCCAGGAACTTAGGGATTCCGGACTGGCTAAGGGTCCCTGGGTTCCCTCGCCCCAAACGTGCGCCTCCTCCTCCCAACGTGGAAGTCCCAGCCCTCCACCCGCCGGCCTCAGCAGCCACACTCCCCACCTGCCGCAGTCTACCGGGGTCCGTGACCCTAGGCCCGCTCTTTGCCGACTCTCCTAACGCTACTGGAAGGACCTCGAGGGTGCCAAGGGCCCGGGAAGGCCTCGCTCACTGCCGCTGGCGGAACCCGCCCCGCCTGCCCTTGGCCCTGGCCGGTCCTCGCCAGAACTACATTTCCCAGAATCCCCGCAAGCACCGCCTCGCGTTAGCAGCCAATGCGGCCGCTCCTCAGCCGTGTTCATTTACTAGGACAATGGCTATTGTAATGACAGCCTACCCACAAAACAGGTAGTGGTTTCTGTGTGAAATCGAGGCTCCCTCTGTCCCTTCTCTGGAAAGACTACACTCCCCCCCCCGAAACCTCTGCGGCAGCTCCCTACACAATTTCTGGACCCGGATCTCCGTGGGAGGGCCAGGTCCTGCATCCCCAGGCAGTTCTGGATTGGCTTTCTGGGCCGAGTTTTTGCACCTCAGTTTTGTTTTCCTCCCGTGACAGAACTAAATTCAATAGGCTTAGGCTCTACGACATATACAACACCCTCGTGAGTGCCATCAAATGTAATAAATGGCACAGCAACTTTGGAAGACAGCTTGCCAGTTATAAAACTAAACATACTCTCTAACCAAGTGATCCAGCAGTTGTGGTCCTTGGTGATGTGATGTGGGCCAGGAGGGAACTGTCAAGAAAGATTTCTTGAGTTGTTTTCAGTGCAAAAAGGTGCTTTTATTGAAGCACAGGGACAGGAGCG
Organism: Taxidea taxus jeffersonii; assembly: GCA_003697995.1. NCBI lineage: Eukaryota > Metazoa > Chordata > Mammalia > Carnivora > Mustelidae > Taxidea > Taxidea taxus. The sequence continues at coordinate 62,744 of RCUC01123698.1, forward strand.
TGGGCAGAAAGAACTGCACTGTGAAATTGTGAGGACTGATTGATTATATACTTTAAGTTGGGGGTGGGTGATTGAGATAAAGGAAGTCTCAGGATCCTGGCGGTCTGGATATTGTCTAGCTGATAAGGGAGTAGAAGGCAAGCTGAGGACAAAGCACACCCTGCACACCACCCTCCCATCCCTGATCCCTACCCCCACCCACACCCCCCACTCCTGAGTGGGATCTGTATGACATTCCCCGAGGAAGCTTCCACCTGTCTTAATGCCTTGCTAGAGGGAAAGACAATCTTAACTTGACAATGGCAAGGCCTCCAGTATCCTGTGAGTCTTTAACACAGGAAGATCCTTTTGAAATCTTGCTTTTCCTTACTTCGCCCAACTCCCAAGTATATAATCAGCCACCCCTTCCCCCAGTGCAGCAGCTCTTTCTGCCTGCAGGTCCTGTCCCCATGCTTTAATAAAACCACTATTTTGCACCAAAGACATCTCAAGAATTTTCTCTTGGTGGTCAGCCCCAGACCCCACCCCACTCAACCTCGCCTATATTCCAAAACTACATCAAACCTAAGGTTGTTTTTTGCCTGTAGCAAAAAAGTAACATTAAGGCAATTTTAAATACCTTGAGGAATGTGACATTATGACTGTCTCAGGTGGTGGAGTCTTAGAATATAGATGAGGTTCCATAGGATGGGGTCCCGAGCCAAGGGCCAAGAGAGAATTCTTGAGACGTCTTTGGTGCAAAAGGGGTGGTTGATTATATACTATGGAGTTGGGGGGGGGCGGTGATAAGGAAAAGGAGATTTTCAAAAGGATTTTCATATGTTAAGAAGGCTCAACAGGATACCAGAGGCCTTGCCATTGTCAAGTTAAAGTTGTTTTTCTCTCTAGCAAGGCATTAACAATAATATAGTTGGGAGCTTCCTGGAGGAACCTCATACTCTGCCAGCTTCAAGTGTCTGTCAATGGGCTGCAGGTTATAGGGACATTTAATTGTGACTGAAAATGATTGTCAGGGTCAAAGTAAGAGTCAGGTTTAGTGTGCAACTCAGGGTCAGGGTCTGGGTCTAAACATGTTCTGTTAGGTCTGTAATCAAAGGAATGAGACTGATATAAAGCGAAGGTCAAGCAAAGCTTTATTTCACGCCAAGCATCGAGAATCACACCGACCGTTCCGGGCCACCTCTTACAGAGAGGGCGACCCCTCCCAGCCTCACAGACTAACTTTTATAGAGCAAAGTCCACGTGGTTGAGCCTGGCCACACCCAGGTGGTCAATTAGATTGCAACACACAGAGAAAGCTGCATTGTCATGCTAGGTCACACACAAGTAACCAATTGAATCACAATTTACCCTATAGTACATATTTGAACTAGCCTATCACCTTGCTCAGAATTGGCACCCAAAAGGTGGGGCCCACACTCCTTAGTAGCTAGGGAGACAGTATGGGCGCCCCACTGATTGCCTGTCTCCACCTGGCCTGACCCGCCCTTGTATGTGGGCTTTGTTACCTGGGACTAGTTTCCCGGACTTGCTTTTAAGTAAGTTCCCTGAGGGGGGGGCAGGGTCAGTTTAAGTTTTACTGCATAAACAACAAAATCACTGTTTAACCGGATGGAATCACTCTGGCCAAATAGGCCCTTACAGTTCTCACAATAAGAAATTTAATTTGAAATGTCCCTGGACCTGGACCTTAACTGAAAGTACGGCTTTCTGCCTATTTTCAATTATTCTGCTTATTTTCATTTGGATTTTAGCTCAGTCACCATAGGAAGTTACCTTAGATATGAATGCACTTCAGTTCAGGAAGTGGGATGTAGCCTGTGGGGTAACAGGTGACCCCTAGGGCCAAAATGAGACTCAGACTCTGCAAGGGGACGTGTGGACCTCACCAGCAGAACATGTGGTGGCGTCTTTGTCTCTGTATGGAAAAGTAGGGTCTCAGCCTCTGGTGTGAGGAGTGGAATCTTCACTTCACTTCCCACAAATGGGAGATGGGGCTTAGCTTCTGGAGCTGAAATCTGGACTCAGTCTCTGGAGGGGAAGCAGAGATGTAGGTGCTGGTAGTCTCACTCAAAACTGTTCCTATCTGGGGAAAAAAGAGGGGCCTTTATGCTAGACCTGAAGAGCTTCCCCTAGCAAGAGAGAGAAGTAGGAAATTTTGAGATGAATATGCTCTGAGCTTGTTTGCACACATAAAGTTTTTTTTTTTAATTTTTATTTATTTATTTGACAGAGAGAGAGAGAGATCACAAGTAGGGATAGAGGCAGGCAGAGAGAGAGGAAGGGAAGCAGGCTCCCTGCTGAGCAGAGAGCCCAATGCAGGGCTCCATCCCAGGACCCTGAGATCATGACCTAAGCCAAAGGCAGAGGCTTAACCCATTGAGCCACCCAGGTGGCCCTGCACACATAAAGTTTACAAAGTACTTATGAAGCTTAAAAGATTTTTTTGAAATGATTGAGTGGTTTTGAGCTTGATTTCACATAAACTCTTAGATACACTCTAAATTACTCTAAGAATGTCCTTTCAAGAACTCTTGAATGGGACTTGTGTTAATATTAACTTTTACATATGAATTATCTTTAAGGGGCAATAAGGAGTTTCATTGGAAATGAATGAGTGATTTGGAACTTGATTTCACCGAAAAGTGCCTCGTATTGAATCTATTACTCTAATTCCTCCTAACAAAGTAGATTAAGGAATAATGACATATTCCCTAATACTGCTGAGATTTATCTAAATTGAGTTTAACTCATTTTTATTTGCTCTTTGTCACCATTGGACATTTCCTTAGCGGGGAATGTCTGATTCTTGGCTTGTTTACAGATGCATTGCTTGCTTATACACACAGTTTAGTTTCATTTTATTTTCACTAGCTCATATGTTACTTTTAATTTACTTTACATATAACTGTGTGATGTAACACTTTTTACTCAACCTACTTAATTTGCTCGAATTTGCACTAAACTTTTGATGTGACAATGTGTTTTTGAGCTTATCTGCACATAAAGAAATTTTTACATAGCACTTTTTTTAAAAAGATTTTATTTATTTATTTGACAGACAAAGATCACAAGTAGGCAGAGAGGCAGGCAGAGAGAGGGGGGGAAGCAGGCTCCCTGCCCAGCAGAGAGCCCGATGCATGCGGGGCTGGATCCCAGGACCCTGGGATCATGACCTGAGCAGAAGGCAGAGGCTTTAACCCACTGAGCCACCCAGGTGCTCCTTTACATAGCACTTTAAAGCTCATACATTTGACCACAAATGCATGATTTTGAGTCCAATTTCACAGAGATGCAATGTATTCTAATTTCCCGTAGGAAGTTAGGTTTAGGAATACTACTTAGATCTATCTTAATTTGTCCTGACTTGCAATAAGATATTTAATTTGAGATGTGTCTTTCTGAGCTAATTTGCTAATGTGCCTTTCTGAGCTAATGTGCTCTAGCTCCTGATAAGAAGTCAATATAGCTTAGTCTTAATTTTAACATTAACTGCTTAAATTACATTTATGTTTGCTCTAACTCACAGTAAGAAGTGATTTTTTTTTTTAATTAGAGAGAGAAAGCATAAGCAGGGGGAGTGGCAGGCAGAGGGAGAAGCAGGCTCCCACCAAGCAAGGAGCCCGAAGCCGAACTCTGTCCCAGGACCACAGGATCATGACCTAAGCCGAAGGCAGCCGCTCAACCGGCTGAGCCACTCAGGTATCCCAAGAAGTGACTTTTACCACAAAAACAAAACGTAGTTCTGCCAGTCTGCATCAGACTTCCAACTTCCCAGCAAAAGCCAGTTCTGTGTTCTTATGTCACAACCAAAGCCATAGTAAAATGTTGATTTTATTTATTTTAAAGATTTTATTTATTTATTTGACAGACAGAGATCACAAGTAGGCAGGCAGAGATCACAGAGAGAGGCAGGCAGAGAGAGAAGAGGAAGCAGGCCCCATGCAGAGCAAAGAGCCCAACCTGGGGCTTGATCCCAGGACCCTGGGATCATGACCTGAGCTGAAGGCAGAGGCTTTAACCCACTGAGCCACCCAGGCGCCCCTTATTTTATTTTTTAAAGTAGGCTCCACTTCCAACGTGGAGCCCAGCATGGGGCTTGAACTCACTACCTTGAGATCAAGACTTAAACTGAGATCAAAAGTCAGACACTGGGGCACCTGGGTGCCTCAGTCATTAAGCATCTACCTTCGGCTTCCTCTCCCTCTCCCTCAAGCTTTGAGCCCCACATTCAGCTGGCTACTCCTTAGAGAGCCTTATTCTCCCTCTCCAACTCCCCTTACTTGTGTTCTCTCTCTCACTGTCTCTCTCTCTGTCAAATAAATAAATAAACAAATCCAAAAAAAAAAAAAAAAAGCAGACACTTAGCCAACTGAGCCACCCAGGTGCCCCTAGAAAGTTGATTTTAGTCATCCACATAACTTGTTACTGTTCTGGGTTCTTCCTTTTGTTTTCTTTCTTTTTTTTTTTTTTTTTTTTTTTTTTGAAGATTTTATTTATTTATTTGTCAGAGAGAGAGAGTGAGAGCAAGCACAGGCAGACAGAGAGGCAGGCAGAGGCAGAGGGAGAAGCAGGCTCCCCGCCCAGCAAGGAGCCCGTTATGGGACTCAATCCCAGGACGCTGGGATCATGACCTGAGCCGAAGTCAGCCGCTTAACCAACTGAGCCACCCAGGTGTCCCTTCCTTCTGTTTTCTTATGAATTCTAAGGAAAATATATTTGGGAAACTGGATTTCTTTGGGAATACCTAATAATCTAGCCCGGAAATCATCAGCTGAAATAAATAATCATTGACTACAGCAGCCAATATTAATTTCAATCTCTACTAATGCCAACTATTCTCTTATCTTGAGAAATTCTAATGTTAAGAATAAAAATAGGGGCGCCTGGCTGGCTCAGTCGGAAGAGCATGGGACTCTTTATCCCAGGGTCATGAGTTCAAGCTCCATGTTGGCTGTAGAGATTACTTAATAAAAACTTTAAAATAGGGACGCCTGGGTGGCTCAGTTGGTTAAGCAGCTGCCTTCGGCTCAGGTCATGATCCCAGCATCCTGGGATCGAGTCCCATAACGGGCTCCTTGCTTGGCAGGGAGCCTGCTTCTCCCTCTGCCTGCCTCTCTGTCTGCCTGTGCTCACGCTCTCTCTCTCTCTCTCTAACAAATAAATAAATAAACTCTTTAAAAAAAAAACTTTAAAATAAAAAGCTACTTTTGAGATCAAAGATCTGAGCCTCTTTTAAATTAAACTGCTCAGATTCATCTAAAGTTGCCCTAACAAGAAATGCCGATCTTGGCAAACAGTTATGTGATTTTGAAGCTGTTTTCACACATGTCGGTTAGTATCTACCCGTGCTGCAGCTCGCTCGGTCTCCCTGGGTCCCTTGCCCCTTGCTGAAGCTGGTTGGTCCTGGCTGCAGGTCTGTTCCCTCTGAACCCTAAGGTCTGCTCAATCGCCAAGTCCCAGCTTGGTCGACAGGGGGTACCCGACGGACCAGCCTGGACCCGGGCAGGCCAACAGCTTCCCCTCCCAGGTCTCACTTCGGGGGCGGGCGGGTGGGAGAGGGACCGGATTGGCTGGAAGCCCCAGGTGTAGGGAGACGCGAGACCACACCGGGCTCCCGCGCTGGCTCGACCTATCAGGTCCTTCCCTGGCCCAAGGCCTAAGGCGGGGAGGATGGAAGGCGGTGGGGGCCTTTAGGGGGCACTTTCCTTATAGCTGGTACGGGAGGCCAGCTTTCCCATTCTCCATTCAGAAGCTGAGCCCCTCACTCAAAGTCCACCTGGATCCCCGCCGGCCGCCCCCAATGCTTAGACAATAAAACAAACATCCAAAAAGTGAGGACTTAGGAGCGCTTACCCAAGTGACTAAGAGAGCTCAATGATGTCCCTGACAAACAAATGCATCTCGTCTGAAGTCCCTCTGCGTCCTTTCCAGCTTGCTTTGCCGAGGTCCATGCTCACCATGCAGCCTGTCAACCAACTGGTTTGGTGGTTTCCCGGGGATCTTAAAAGGGAGAATTTCCTACTCAGTATAAGGACTTTTTCTCCACCTCAACTTGTGCATAATTACCTGCCGTCCTAGTTTATCAGACCAGCCCCGTCTCGCTAGCAACAGGGAACTCTAGAAACGAAGTGGCAGAAGAAAACATCTGCTGGATGGGGGCATTCCTGTGGCACAAGTGGCCAGGGATCTTCAAGCTGTTAACTACTCCCGGTTTAGGGTTTCCTGCCCTGGCCTCTGCTATAACCCCAAACGGGGACTGGCAAGCTGTGGACGAGAGTGGTTACACACCAGAGCCTGGGCTTAGTCCTGCTGTGTGGAATAGAGTGGAAATTGCTCCCCTGCAGAGCCAAACAAGCTGGAGGAAGCAGAGCAGGGGCAGAGAGAGATGGGGAGAGTCTGCCACTGTAACCATCCTTCTGTGAAGAGGTTGCACATGGTAAAGGGCTTTGCCGCAGGTGCACAAAAGAACAGAGGAAAAGGGGCAGGTCTGTGCCTCATAGAAGTGGGGCCTGCCATTCACCACGGGTCCACCTAATGGGGTTTTGGAATATAGTTGTGGAGTCGGGAGCCGATGACCAAGAAAGAATTCTTGAGACATCTTTGGTGCAGAATGGTTTATTAAAGCACCGGAACAGGACTCCAGGGCAAAAAAGCGCTGCTGCCTTAAGGTTGTGAGTGGTGGCTGATTATATACTATGGGGTTGGGGGAGGGGATAAGGAAAAGGAAGGTTTCAAAAGGATTTTCACACGTTAAAGAACACTCATAGGAGGGATGCCTGGGTGGCTCAAGGGGTTAAAGCCTCTGCCTTCAGCTGAGGTCATGATCCCATCCCCCTCTCCCCCCCCCCCCCCCCCCCCTCCCCCCCCCCCCTCTTTTTTATCTCTGTCTGTCAAATAAATACAAATATTTGGGGAAAAAAAAAAAACCACTCACAGGATACCGGAGGCCTTGCCATTGTCAAGTTAAGATTGTTTTTCCTTCTAGTAAGGCAGTAACAGTAAGATAGTTGGGATCTTCCTGGAGGAATATTATACTCTGCCCACTTCAAGTATCTGTCCTTGGGCTGCAAATTACAAGGACATTTCATTGTATCTGCATTTCCTCCCAGAAGCTAGGTGATTGATAGAAATGCTTTGCTCTTGTAGATCGCTATGACATCTATAAACAGAGGGATTCCCCCCTCCCGCAAGATTGTGATCTCTAGAAGTTTAACTATTTGTTTTTCCTTTCCTTAGCTTTAGGGAAGCCAGGATACTTGGAGGAATGTCACGAATATCCCACCTGAAGGGAGGAGGGTTGTGGGTGTCAGCTTCTGCTTTGTCCTCAGCTTGCCTTCTGTTCCCTCATCCCACGCACTGCAGCTGTCAGCCAAGTGACGGTGGGCAGGCATTCCAGAGACTCCTCTGAACTCCCTGGGGCTTCGAGATGTTCTGTCTGTAGCCGTGTTGTCTCCCTCTATGCCCAAAGGACCCTTGTAGGAACTGTAGCAGAATTACCTCCACCCATCAGGTGAAGAAAAGGAAGGTACAGAAATCTTCAGCAGCTTGCTTATGACCTACACCTACTAGAGGGCTGAAAGAGGATTTGTCACGGTCTGTAAATGGGGCTTGACTTTTTTCATTTAACACATTTGCTTGTGAGAGTTTTCCGGTTGTTAATCGCCCTACGGCTACAGGCAGAAGTAACAGAGCCCCGGAATCCTGGCTCCCAGCTCTCTTTCCCTGACTCTGATTCCCGGGGTGGAGGCGGGAGGAAGCAGACACATAGAATCCGTGGCGCACAGGCGCCACCTTGCGGCGGTTTTCTTCACGGGCTGTGTAGGAGGTGTCTAGAGCTAGGGCTCTCTCTGTCTGGCTTTAACCTGGCAGGAATCACCCCTGCCCTGGGACGAATGTCCCTCAAGTTACAAACACCCGGGTGTGAATCTCCCTTCCAAACTAAGAGCCCAAAATGCCAGAGACAACTCTCCCAGTTCCTTGCAAACAAGACCCTTCTGCCCCATCTTCAGTCCTCACTGAGAAAAGTCCAAGAACTGAGAAATACTCTGTTCAAAATACACACCCCCAAATCTTGGAATGTGGCGATGGGGGGGGCATGTGGCCACTGGCCAGATCTTCTACAGCTTCTCTGCTCCCCGGCACCACACGCAAGCCCAGCGTGGGTCTTTGCGGCAGGTTAGCAGGTGGACGGCTGTGCCTGGCAGCCAATACCTGCTCACGCTATCCAGAAAGGGCTTTACCGCCCGTCACCAGAGCCTCTGCATTGCGCTGCTTTACAGCGTCCACAAGCAACACTGGGGGTTTGGTAAGCAGATGCCCAGAGCTAATTATATATTTTTAAATAATTAATTAATTATTAGTATTTATATTATATATAATAATATTGTTTTATTTTTAATTTACTTATATATTATATATTTTTATTTTTTATTTACTTATTTATTTTTTAAGACTTTATTTATTTATTTGACAGACAGAAATCACAAGTAGGCAGAGAGACAGGCAGAGAGAGAGGAAGGGAAGCAGGTTCCCAGCTGAGCAGAGAGCCCTATGCAGGGCTCGATCCCAGGACCCTGAGATCATGACCTGAGCCAAAGGCAGAGGCTTAACCCACTGAGCCACCCAGGTGCTCCTTATTTATTTATTTATTTATTTTTCAATGAGAGAGAGAAAGCAACAAGATGGCTTAAGAAACTTCCCCATTAACAAAGCCTTTTGAGACAAAATCACCACTGGATTTAGATGCCCTGCAACTTTTAGTTGGAATTGTGCATTATTTTTGTGGTTGTCATACTGGATTTGAGGGTTTTATTTCCCGGTGAAATATTAGGAGCCACTCCAATATCACTACCCTTCAGAACAATATTTTTTTTAATTTTTTTAATTTTTGAAAAAGATTTTATTATTTGACAGAGAGAGCACAAGTAGGCAGAGCAGGAGGCAGAGGGAGAAGAAGGCTCCCTGCTCAGGGAGCCAGATGCAGGGCTTGATCCCAGGACCTCAGGATCATTACCTGAGCTGAAGGCAGCCACTTAACTGACTGAGCCACCCAGGTGCCCCCCTGGGTCATATTTTTAAATGTCGAATGGCCAGTGTGCTGCAGCAGCCTTCAGAGTTGCGCTCCAGGCAGAAAGGACAGTAGAAGCCAAAGCGGAAGGAAAGCATAGTCTCGGCCCCAGAGCAAGGTGCATTGGTAGGTTGGAATGGGACTGAAATGCAGAGGGAGAGGGGAGCTGGAGGGGCCCAGAGCTCTCCGGGTAGGGGGTGGGAGGGTGCTTAACTGGCAGGGTAGGGAGTCTAAGGCTGTGGGGTTCCGGGGCATGGTGTTAATGCGGGTCAAAATGTGGTCAGACTTCTGTTTGGGGGCTCCCCCCGATGCTGGGCAGGAGAGAGGTAGAAGGGGCATGGCCAGAAGCCCGGGGCCCAGGTAGGAGGTAAATGCAAGGATCTTTCGAAGGAAGGATGTGGTGTGGTTCAGATTTTTCCTGAGAGGTGAAGCGTGTGGAGGATAGAAGCCTGGCCTAGGAGTGAGAGCAGTCACCAGTCCCTGCTCCTGGGGACATGTTACTTATCTTAATCTCAGTTTCCTCACCTGTTTAAAAAAAAAAAAGGAAGAAGAAGAAGAAAAAGGAGGAGGAGGAGAAAATGAGACTATGAGCTTCAGATGGTTGGGGTGATACATCAGTCGTTTAAAGGGCTTGGCAAGTACCTGACAGAAAGGAAAAGAGAGACCTTTCAGAGAGACCCTAGTGCCATACAACACATGTGCGACATGAATAAGAGTTATAAAATATTAATGTCATCTCTTTCTGTCACTCCTTGAGCAAGTGGCTCAAACCCAGGTCCCTGTGCCTCACAAGCCCCGGCTTCCCCACCCCCTGCTGCTGCCACCCTATGGGGGGGACTTGGAGATGAGGACAGACTCCTCTTCCTCCCTTCCTCAGGGCAGGATGATAGCCAAGGGGGTGTTTACTCCCCCCGGAGTACTGATGTGATTGGTGAGCCACCAATAAAGCAGAATACTCCATGTTCGTTTTTGTTTTTTTTTTAAGATTTTATTCATGTATTTGACAGACAGAGATCACAAGTAGGCAGAGAGGCAGGCAGAGAGAGAGGAGGAAGCAGGCTCCCCGCTGAGCAGAGAGCCGGACTGGGGGCTCGATCCCAGGACCCGGGGATCATGACCTGAGCCAAAGGCAGAGGCTTTAACCCACTGAGCCACCCAGGTGCCCCTCCATGTTTGTTTTGACTCCCAAACTTGGACTTTGAATTTTCTAACAAGAGTTGTCACAGGTTTTGTTGGGAGAGAGGAGACATTTCCGAATTCCCAAATTTCCCCTGGAGACGCCAAGGCCTCCCTCACGCAGCAGAGACAGCAGAAATAGCCTCCTCCCGGCAAGGCAGGGGTCTCTGCTTTAGTCACTGATGATTCCCCCATGCCTAGAACTGAGTTGAGACCTCATGGGTGTTCGCCATGCTCTGTGGGAAGCAGAGAAGTGGTGTTTTTCGCTAGTGTAGACAGGCCAGGTGCTGGCCTGTGAGGGCATTTCCCTCCAGCAGTGAAGGTGGTGTAGAAAGCCTTCCTTCCAACTTTTCTATCAACATGGATGGGACTGGAAGAGATTATGCTGAGTGAAATAAGTCAAGCAGAGAGAGTCAATTATCATATGTTTTCGCTTATTTGTGGAGCATAAGGACTAACACAGAGGACATGGGGAGATGGAGAGGAGAAGTGAGTTGGGGGAAATTGGAGGGGGAGATAAACCATGAGAGACTGTGGACTCTGAGAAACAAACTGAAGGTTTTGGAGGGGTGGGGGTGGGAGGTTGGGTGAGCCTGGTGGTGGGTATTATGGAGGGCACTTATTGCATGGAGCACTGGGTGTGGTGCATAAACAATGAATTCTAGAACACTGAAAAGAAATTTAAAAAATAAATAAAAATTTTAAAAAAAAAAGAAAGAAAGAAAGCCTTCCTCCTCAGACAATAGAGAACCGAGAAGGGCTGTCAAAGGAGGCGGGCAGATGAGCTGGGAGCACCTTCAGCTAGGGGAAGGGGAGACAGCAGGTTGCTGCAGTGGGGGCAGGGGGCCCTACAGGGGTTTGCTCTGGCTGCAGGCCCACTAGCCTCCCCCTGCCCCAGCCAGTGCTAAAGTATGGAGGCCACAGAATGCAACAGAATCCCCTCACTGCCCTGAAGTCCCGGGGCTGGGGGTTACTGCAGGAAACTTCTGGATCAGGGAGGCCAGGTGACAAAAGGAAAGTTTTAAAGCCTGAGCTGAACCATGTGCATTTCAGTTGCTACTGCACGGGATGGTTCTTTTGCCCCTTCCCTTCACCAAGGTGGCCAGGCCACAGGCCCTCCTGATAAGCAAATAACAAGGTCTAGGAGCAGGTTTATAACTATTATACTTTTGAAGTAGCGATATAAGCATAAATGATATTTTGAGAAGCCCCCCACGGCTTAATGGGCTGAGAAAATGTCTATGACCTCTCCTGGGGACAAAATCACACATTTTTGAGGGAAATGCTGAATGTCTGTTCAAAGACTAAGAAAAATAAAATTATGTCCTCCCCCTGCCCCCGTTTCTGCTCACAGGGACCCTAGGTGAAGAACCCCATCCCCGAGGGCTGGTGACTGCCTTCCAGAGGATCGACTCTGAACCTCCGGTTTTCTTTTTTTTTTTTAAAGATATTTATTTATTTATTTATTTATTTGAGAGAGAGAGAGAGAGCTCAGGCAGACAGAGTGGTAGGCAGAGGCAGAGGGAGAAGCAGGCTCCCTCTGGAGCAAGGAGCCCGAAGTGGGACTTGATCCCAGGGCACTGGGATCATGACCTGAGCGGAAGGCAGCTTAACCAACTGAGCCACCCAAGCATTTCTGAACCAGCATTTCTGGTTTTCAGAGCAACCAGATTTGCCCTTTGGGAAGACAGGCAGCAGTGGGAAGAGTTGCGAAGTAAGTGACAGGCGGCAGGAGGGGGAGCAGCTCATCAGAGGGGACCCAGGACTCGTCATCAGGACACCCGGTGTAGATTCCTTGGGCGCTGCCCAGACCTACTGATTCAAATGCCTCATGTCAGTCCTGTGAATCTGCATTTTAAACAGAAGCCCCCGTGATTGATTTTCACCAATATGGTAGGATTTCCCTAGTGCCTTGTCCCGACCAGGGACTCAAGGTAGAGGGAAAGAGCCCTGGGAATGCTCCTCACATCTCCCCGGGCAGGTGGCGTCATGGCTGGGAGGTGAGCTGGCAGCTCCCGGCCCCTCCAGGGCCCCTCCGTGTGTAAGTGATGCCTGAAACGTGAGGCCACACTACCTCTTTGCTGGGGAACCTGAGCGGAGGAGTGTGTGGCCGGATTGAGGGGCTGGGAACTCCCCGCCTCTTGCCTGCCTCTCTCCCAACCTTCCCCAGCCTCCAGTTAGGTCTCTAACAAGCCCAGGAGCCCTGGGAGCTGGCGGGGCTCAGAAAGAGAGCCCGGCCACCATGAGGGAGGAAAGGCATCCCCGGCCAAAGGTGTGTGTGGACCAGCAAACCGTGTGAGCAGCTCGGAGAGCCCCGCTGAC
>RCUC01123701.1:0-62272 GCA_003697995.1 Taxidea taxus jeffersonii
GACAGGGAGACGAGGACAGGGGCTTCTTGCGAAGTCTATAAATGGGGCAAGAGACCCTCTCCTGTTGCTCACCCCAGGGGGCAACAAGGGGTCCTTCCCCCCATCTCTAGGGGCCACAGATCTGAGAAACGGTTTTTCTTTTAACATTGGTGGCCCCAGAGGAACAAAACCTTATTCTGCATTTTAGGGGGTCTCCTGGAATAAGGCCAGCTGCTCACCCCGAAGCAGACCCCGCCTCCCGCCAGCGGCGTGGAGAGGGACGGCTTTGGGGCCCGCCAGCAGATCCGCCCACTAGCTGCCAATCTGCAGAAGCTTTTTTCTCTCTCGGTGCCTCAGTTTCTTCAGTTTCTCCGGACACCAAATGGTGTAATGAGGGCCTGTGCTTCTTTCTGAGGCTGCTGGGCGTTATCTGTGTCGAGTGCCAAGGATGGTGTCCGGCAAGCGGCACATGCTCAGGAAGTGTTGTTTCATCATGATTTTTGTGGGCAAGTCACCCTCCCCGCCCCGCGCAGCCCCTTCTCCATGGCCAACTACTCCAGCAAGCTGGTTCAGATCCGCGGACCCCGGGAGAGCAAGACGGACCAGCCGCCAACTGCGCCGACGGGCTGCTGCCGCCACCTGCTGGTGACCACGGGAACCGGGCTGACGTAGCCTCACTCCCGCCCGCGGCGCTGCGTGTCAGGTGGCTTACCTGCCATGGTGACCGCAGCCCGAGTACAGTGATGAGGACACTTTGTAATCAAGCAGGGCGGACTTGTGGTTGGGTGGCTGGGTGTGCGCAGGGCACGGGACGGTGGGGGTGGTGAGGCGTCACCAAGCAGGGAGGTCACGCGTGTGCATGCACGCCCACGCGGACGCACACGTGCGTGCAGCACCTAGGCGCACAGACACGTCTATGCACGGATCCACATCCACACACAACTGGAAAAGCCCTGGCGGAAGTTGGTCAAGTGTCCAAGGGAAGGCTGGGGAAGTCCGAGGGCGGAGATCACTCTCAGCCGAGGTCAGAAAGGAGGCAGGAAGGGGAGCGGGCCAGGGTCCAGAGAGAAGGGAGGCTCAGTGGGGGGAGACCAGGAAGAGTGGTGCTTATCCTTAGGGAAAGGGGATAAACTGAGGCCGTGTGGCTGGTATCAGTGGGACATTTTATGTAAAAATGGCACCTAACAGGCCCCTGTTTTCTAGGAGTGCATGAAATGAATGTAAATGCAAAAAAAAAAAAAAAAAAAAGTCCTATGGGGGAAAGGAGCCTGGAAGCTTGAGTCTTACTTGTAGTATTTTAAGTGTTTTAAAGAGAATGCATTCCCATGTCGCTGATGTAAATTAAAAGGAATAAGAACCTTTGAAAGACTTGGGTGTGGGGTGAGGACGTGAAGGACAGAGGCACGGATGTCCAGGCCCTGCAGTCCCGGCCTCCCGTGAGTGGCAGGCAGGTTCCGTGTCCCTCCTCACCCTCCCTGCCTTTGGTCTGGGAGTCAGTCTAAATGCGAATTTTCACACCCATCACACGCACTTTAGTTTTCCACAGTCTCTACCACTCCCTAGTATTTATACTTAACACAAGGCTCCCCTTCTTCTCATTTATGCGACCGACTTGATCCCTGAAGGCATCTGTGCTCAGACCTCCTGGCCTGTGCTGTGGTTTCTGGAGCCCTCTGTGCAGAGGTTAGAGGGGCTGAACTACCTTGGATGGGTGGATGGGGAGATGGACAGATGGACAGGTAGGTGGGTGGATGGATGGACGGACGGATGGGTGGATGGGGTGATGGATGCATGGATGGGCGGGGAGATGGGCGGATGGATGGAGAGATGGATGGGTGCGTGTGGATGGATGGACGCGGGGTTAGATGGACGGGCAGACATGGACAGACCACAGGTGGGCAGAGAACAGGTCACCTTTGCACAGAGTGGCTGACTGTGGACTGGGGAGCTGTGGTCACAGAAGGCCATCTCTCCACAAAGGGCTACACCCTCGTCTCTGTCCTAGCTCACCAACACCGGCCGGATCATTTCCCAGGCACGGGGACAGAAAGGGAGATAAACATTGCTGAACCCTACCCCGTGCTTACACTCAGTGTCCTTGAGTGCCTCTGGTCCTCCCATGAGGGAGGCAGCCATCCCCATTCTTCAGATGAGAAAAGCAGGGCTCTGAGATGGCAGCATCGGGACCGGGTGCCCATAACCCCACCTTTCCTCCGCCGCATGATGCGGTCCCAAACAGCTAGGTTTTGTGAAGTACTTTCTGTTTATGAAGCCCTTATTCTACTTGCTCTCAAAAAAATCCCCCCAAACAATTGTTATTTTTATACTTGAGTAAAAATGAGAGGGGAAAAAACTGATGGTTAAGACTTGGCTGGGTCTTGGCTGTGCTGGGGGTTCCCCCTCAGGCTCCCCACCCTGTGCTCTCTGTCCTACCCTCATCACCCTGGAGTCTGGCCCCAGGACGGAAACACAGGGCCCTGAGCTGGGCCAGGCCAGGCGCTGCAGATCGACCATGCCCAGACGTGCTGCTTCTGCAAGGCGGGGAAGCTGGCGGGCGCGAGGCTGGGCCCTGGGCAGCGCTGACTGGGGGGCCTGTCCCCACTGCCCTATGTGCTGTCGCTGTCGCTCTCCAGTTTTCAGTAAGACGGCAGTCTGCATTTTTTAAAAATGTGAAATGTCCGTTGTTTTTTTTTAAAGATTTTTTTTTTTTTTAATTTATTTGTCAGAGGGAGTGAGCACAGGCAGACAGAGAGGCAGGCAGAGGCAGAGGGAGAAGCAGGCTCCCTGCCGAGCAAGGAGCGCGATACGGGACTCGATCCCAGGACGCTGGGATCATGACCTGAGCCGAAGGCAGCCGCTTAACCAACTGAGCCACCCAGGCGTCCCGAAATGTCCATTTTTAAAAAAAACGTTGGTAGCTAACACACATGTGTGAAAGAAAGAGAAAAAAGAACAAAGAAAAGAAAGGGAGGGAGAGAACATCCACCGCCCAAACCCAGGCCACAGGCCTGTGAGCCCTGCGGTCTCCGGCCCGGCCCTGGGCCAGCGCTGCACAGCACACCTGCCGGAGCAGGAGCCATGTCCTCTCCGGGACACCCAGGCCTGCGCCCAGCTGAGGGCAGGTGGATGGGGCCGCAGCGCCTCCTCCTCCCTTTGGTTTAACTGGAGCCTCTATTCCTGGCTGCACCAGCAGAACAGGGAGGCCCCCAGGGGATCAGATATTCTTTAGAAAACACACAAAACTACATGCATTTTACTTCACTTTAATTACAAAATAAATAAATACATGCCAAGGGTTTTTTTTAAAGAGAGAAGAAGTGAAAAGAACAGAATGACCCCAGGCCCACGTGGCTCCTCAGCCACAGCCCACGGGAAGGGCACCCCCACCCCCCACCCCCCACCCCCCAGAGGCCGCCGCACATCTTGCCAGGCCAACAAGGGAGCCCCAGGCTCCTCTCCGGGTCTTAGGTCCTGCCTGGAGAGGGGTCGGTCCCTGCCAGGGCCCTCGGTGGCAGGACACACAGCCCTATCCTGTGATGCGTCCCCCACGAGGTCCCGCCGCTTGGGGCACTGGGCCTTTCTGACGTGGCGCCCAGAACCGGCAACGCAGTGTGAGCAGCGCCAGCTCCCGACCCCTCACAGCCAAAGGACGACAACGCTGAGGTCCACACGGAAGGCGGAAGGCGCTCTGTTCCCCGGTGGTGGACACCCTTGGAGACCAAGCCTACTGGGCCTCTCAAACTCACCACAACCTCAGTTCCGCAGAGAAGGCAGGCAGCGACGGAGAGCAGGATC
Source organism: Taxidea taxus jeffersonii (assembly GCA_003697995.1). NCBI lineage: Eukaryota > Metazoa > Chordata > Mammalia > Carnivora > Mustelidae > Taxidea > Taxidea taxus. Next base: position 3,775 of record RCUC01123701.1, read on the forward strand.
CGTGCCTGCGGCCACACGGCTAAGACGCCCTGGGAACAAGAGAGGGAGAGCAGGGACCCAAGCCTTCCGGCAGCTGCTCCCTGACAACGCCCGGGGAGACCCAGCAGGGCCCTCGGTCTGGCAAGACCCCAGAGCGGCCGGGCGGGAGGCCCTCCTCCGAGTTCCAGGCCAGAGGCTTGGCACAGACCTGTCCCTGCGCACCGGGCGGGGTGCAGCGCACGCGGGGGCTGGGTGGAGCCCCCCCGGGGGAATCACGCCCTCCTCAGGAGCCAGTGGCGGAGAGGGGGCTCACGGTGACCGCATGTGCCTCATAAGTGGACCCACTTGTTCCAGTTGACCTCGTGGGGGAACACGCGACCCAATCGCAGCGTGCAGTCCAGCGTGGGCTCGTAGAACACGGTGGCACTCTCACTCGGGCTGGAGGGCGCCTGCACCTCCGGCACCCGGGGCTTGGAGAAGAGAGAAACGGCCGCCGGCTTTCTCAGCAAGCACTTCTTAATGCAGCCCAGGGATTCCAGGCCCTAGAGACAGCAGGAAACCCAGGGTGACGGGTGCCCTTGCAGACCGGGTCCTCTATCCTGTCCTACCCTGGGGCTGCAGGACAGGGCAGGGGTGGGAGCCGCAGGAGCCCAGGGAAGACGGGTGAGGGGCTCAGCCGCCAGCCTGGCAGGCTCGGAGGGCAGTAAGCACGCACTTAGGGTAGCGCTGAACGGGCGGGGGAGGAGACGACAGTAGGAAGGGACCCACGGGAATAGTCTGGCTCTCAGGCCGGGCCTAGACCTCTCCGGCCAGTCACATCCCCCTCCTCCTGCCCTGGGAGGCTGCAGCAGGGGCCCAGGCAGGGCCAGGCTTGGCGGGAGCCGCACCTGCAGCAGCTCGAGCACGGCGATGGGCTGGAGCACGCCCCGGTAGTGGCGCAGCAGGCAGCTCTCGGGGATGCCAGGCCGCGTCATGATGTGGTAGAGCACGGCCTCCATCATGCCCTTGCACACCGGCATGTTCAGGTGGCCGTCCACGATGCGCCATGGCCGGGCGACGAACGAGATGTTCTCGCAGTCCCTGCGGGCGTGGTGTGTGGGCATCAGGCTCAGCGGGCGAGGGGACACAGCTCCACGGACGAGACGCTGAGGCTTGGGGCAGTTGGAGACTGGCCCACATCATGGGGCCGGGGGTCCTGTTCCTCCACTCCTCCCTTCCTAGCTGGAATGAGGGGTCCCGACCGCAGGGCCCGGGGCCGCTGGCTGAGGGGCCCTGCTCACGCTCAGCCCTAACCATGGCCGTGGGGGAGGACCCCGCTGACGTCCGGATTTACCAGCTCCGGCCCAGCCCCAGGGCCATGGCTGACTCCACACAAGGCCAAGCTCACAGAGGTCTCCATGCAGACGCTCTACTTCTGTGTCTTAGACCGCAGTCCCCACTTCCCCCCAGTGGCTGGTCTGCTACATAGGCTCTAGGCATGGGAGGGCCCAGGACCAGTGGGACACTTGGCTCTGACCGCCACGACTGGGGCCCGGGAGGGCTGCATATGAGCCAGGGCTTACGGCCCCAGGCAGCCGAGGGACATAGGCACACGCGTGGGAGGCGCCTCCACACGAGGAAAGCTCCTGTGAAGCCCATGGTTCCAGATGGATCCACCCACTGCTGACGTCCACACCTCTGGCCCTCACCGCTCCTGCCTCGTTCCCCCAGCAGGTGGGACAACCAAAGTCCCACACGTTCCCAGGTCCCTGGGCTGAGAGCCACCGTGCCGGATTATGGAACATCTCCAGGTGACAATCACTGCCGGGACCCCAGGGACAGACTCCCCGCCCTCGCACCCACACACCGCACCAGGCCGCCTGGATCTGGGCGCACACTCACTTTTCCCATGCTGCTTGGGAGAGGCCACAGACCACAGAGCTCTCGGCTGAACCTGACAGAAGAGGGAAAGCACATGAGACCTAAGAGGCGGGAGTCCATCTCTTTCCCTTTCGTTCACACGATACGTCCTTCTGGGTTCTGGGGACAGAGCCGCAAGCACAGGGACAGCAAGCCCATTCCTCACAGAGCCCTCCCCTTGGTGGGGGCCAGAGCCAGCACACCCACACCCAGACTGGGCGGGGCCACGGTGTGCAAGTGTGGGGGGCGTTCCCAGGCCCCGAGGCAGCCCCACGAGGGAAGGCAAGCGAGCGCCCCACCCTCCACCCAGAAGGCCCGACCCCAGAGCTGCATGCATGAACCCCTAAGGCAGAAACAGCCCCAAGAAAATAAAGACGCCTTCAGAAAGCCCGGGGAAGAGGCCAGCGCAGAGCATGGGTGAGAGCGTCTACACCGCGGGCAAAGAACACGGCAAGTCTCAGTCCCTGCACATCTGCCAATCCTGACAGGGGGCGACACCACGTGTTTCTGCCACCGCGCCCTCGTGCGGGACACAGCAGCCAACAACGCCTTCCAGAACCACCCTCCTGTCCTGCACTTGGCACTCACAGACCTACTCAGAAGGCCCCGAAGCCTTCTAGTGGAAACAGTTAAGTGGAAAGAGGCAAGCCCTCCCTCCCTGGTGCTGAGGCTGGGGTTCCCGGTCTCAGGGAAGGCACTGGTAGGGGGTGGGGGGCATGCTCAGGCAGGACAAAGGATGGGCAGGAGAGGGAAGGCGGAGTGGGAGACAAGGTTCATTTGGTACCTCTGGGGTCTTCAGATCCTTCTGGAAGCTGGGCCTGACAGCTAGGCTGCTCCTGGCCTAGAGGGCTGGGAACCCCGCCATCCTCTGGGTCCTCCAGCCCGGCCCCCAGTACTCCAGGGGGAAGCTCCTCCACACCCAAGTCCCCGGGAGCTGCTGGCAGAGCAGGCGCTGGGGGTTCTGGCTCCTCTTCTGCTCGGGGCCCGGGGCTGGGGGCCAGGCGCACATCCTGGAGCGTGGGTCTCTTGGCAGGGGGCTTGTGGGTACTCTCGGCGTTGGCCTCCCCGCCCTGACCGGCCATGTCATGGCTTGTGCAGCTGGCACGCCTCTTGGTGCTCCGGGGGCCCTGGGAGGGCAGGACCGGCCTCCCCGTGGGGCTTTCCTCCTGGGCAGGCCTGTGCGGGGTTCTGGCCTGGGGGTCTGTAGTTGGTGGGCATGCATCCTCCTCTCTGCCTTTCAGCCTCACCGAGTGCAGGAGCCAGGGCTGGGCAGAGGCCATGGCCACCAGGCGAATGGTGCTGCCACCGACTTCCAGGACCTGGTGGTGCTCCAGGAGGTCCTAGGAGAAGCAGAAGACATGCTGGGTCTGCGTGCGACCGCGGGGATCGCACGCTTGCTTCCTTTGCCCGAGGCATCTGAGCGTCCCAGGTAGATGGGAAGCCCAGTGCCATCAGGACAGACGGCTCAAGGATGAGGTCTGGCTTCCAGCCCAGAGGTCGCCCGCTGGCCCTGTGGCCCTGGGACAGCCCTTCCCCCTTCCAGGCTTGGGGTGAACTTCTGAGAGCTCAAGCTGCGTGAATGCGTCCTCCCAGGGAACTCAACACCTTGAGTGCTCTCATGTCCTGCAAAAGCCACAACTGTCCCCACGCAAATGGCAGTAACTCCTCTTGTCCTCACACCAAGCCCTGCCTCCCAGATCCCTGTTCTGATCGACGCACGGCACCGACACTATCACCTTTCTTTTCATCCCTAGCTTAAAAACCCATCAGTCAGGATTCAAGAAATTTGCCCCGGTCCACATCCTAAAGCAGGACTCATGCCCTGGTCACTCAGGTCTGGGAAGGGCTTGCTGTAAGCACCTGCCACTTGGGGCTCTGGGCCAGGCTGCAGGGAGCCTGGGGAGCTGCCTGCCCATCTTGGCTCACCTCCTGGGGCTCCCGAGGCACCACGGGCATAGTCATCATGACCCCACTCTCGTATTCTGCACTCACAAACACTTGCCTAAAAACCCAGTAGGTGATGTGCCCCCTGCCCCAACTACAGACCCCGCAGAGCAGGGCAGGCCGGCTCCCAAGGTACTTGCTTTAAAAGGTCAGTCTGTTACTACATTCCTTGGGTTCAAGGGCCCCTGGTGAAAATGGACCCAGGCAGGTAAATTGGGGAGTCCTGTGGGCCCAGCAGATGCCCCTACTTGGCTCCGTCCCACTGTGCTGAAGAAGCGGTGCCAGGGTGCCAACCCTTCTAATGTCCCAGAGAAGCCAGAGAAGGGTTTTAGGCAAAGTCTCCCATTTTTAATCTTGGCAACTCATTTAACTTGGGAAGAAATCACACTACGTGCCCCAAATGGAGCCCCTCTTTGGCAGCGTGCGTCCAGCCGGTGTGGGGTACCCTCCGCGTACCCCACGGTACCCCAGAGCTCGGCTCACCTGCACGTAGTCTGCGAAGGTCCGGGTGCGCTCGGCGTCGGTCCTCTCGAAGGCGGAGAACCACCGGCTCAGCTCCACCCTGTCTACCCCGAAGCAGCCCGCGGCCGCGATGACCCCGTGGACCTCCAGGACGGCGCACACGTCTCCTGGCTCGTACCCGCACAGCTCCACCTGCTGGACAAACTCCTCCAGGCTGCAGGTGGCCTCCTGGCTCTGGATCAGCCTGGTGAAGGTGTCCGGGAGGCAGGATATACCCACGGGCAGCTCTTCCAGAGAAGGGACTGTGAAGACGAGGAGGACCCGAATCAGCCCGGCCCAGGGCACAGGCAATACTGAGGAGGGACGTGCTCCAACACCGACTCGGCGCCGCCCAAACAGGGAGGGGTTGCCTTCTGGGTAGAAGGTACATGGGCCCCTGGCGGTGGGGATGCACCCCTGGGGCCGGGAGAAAGGGCAGGAAGGTAGGGCCGGGGTCTGAGGACAGGCATTCCGGAGCTCTGGAGGGGGGTCCTCAACCTGGGTTGTCCAGGCCCTGTCTTCCTGCTGCTCCTGTGTTCACTGCTCCTCAGACCCTGGGGGACCCCCCCCAGACCCCACCCTGAACTCCCACGGGAGCTTCCACGAGCCAGGGCTGCTGTGCGTGGCTTCCTGGAAAAGCCGGCTCTGCTAAGACCACGGTCACAGGTCTGGCCCGAGCCGAACTCCAGACAGCACAGAACACCAACTGGGGTTTGAACCTAAACTGAACACCATGCACCCCAACAGCTGAAGGGAAGGCAGAGGCAGGAAAGGGGTGGGACAGGGGAGGAGACGCGCAGGGCTAGGAAGGAGCTCGAATATTCTCATTTCATGTAGAGGGAGGAGATGCCCTCAAATTCGGGGTACGGGAAAGCAAGGTTTAAGTAAGCTACTCAGAGTTTCAGAGATAACCCACAGAAGGGCTAGAAAGAGTGTGAAAACCGGAAACGAGCGAGGGCCCTTCTTTCAAAGCAAGAGGGCAAAGCCATGCTACGCAGTCTGGGGCGGCGTGTGCTCCCGAGCCCTGGTCTGAGCCAGCCCTGGCCCGCGGGCGGCTCCCGGGTGGGCGGGCAGCACTCACCAGTGGGCCAGAGCCGCGTGGGCAGGGGGGTGCGGCGGAGCCGGAACGTCACCCGGCAGGAGTTCACCACGATGCTGTCGTTGGGGTTGAGGTTGCGGGTGCTGACGATGCCAGGCGCACAGTAGCCCCGCATCAGCAGGTAGTTGGTGTGGGAGGCCTGGCGCGCTTTCACCTCGATGGCCCGCCGCTTGCTTCCCGAGCCTTCATCCAAGTCTTCCTCCTCGTCGTCGTCCTCGTCCAAGCCCCCGTCCTTGCCCAGACTAGGAGAGGAGCATGGACCTGGGTGACGGAGCATAGGCCGAGCGCCTCTGCCGGCTCAGAGAGTGGTCACCGTGGTCCAACCTCAGCAATAGCCTGTGGTCACGGCGGACCCCCTCCCGCGACCCCCGGTGTCTGGCTAGGAAGGGCAGGGTGGACGGCCGCTCCAGATTCAACTCCTCTGACCATCTCCCCGCAGGCCACGCTCACCAGTGTCTTTGCAAGGGCTGGTCCTTCTGGCAGGAAACCCTTCCAGTTTCAGTCCCCAAACTGCTTGCTGTTCCACTACATCCCAGCTTAGCTACTAGGCCCTCAAGGAACCTCTGCCAAAGCTGCCTTCCTGCCTTACCCCTCCTTGCCACAATGTGCCAGGTCCCTTTCTTTGGCACAACCAGGTCTCTGCCCAACTCTGCTGCCGGCTCCCCCGCATCTGGAGGCACCAGCACGAGGCACTGGACTGGTCCCTAGTCCCCAGATCTGAGGTCCTGTCCCTGGGAGCTCCCTGCCGCACTGCTGACATCTGCCATCTCACGTGCCAGGTGTGACAAAACTCAGCATGTTTGTGGAGTGAAGAAAGACCAGGGGCGACCAGGGGCTCTGCCAGCTAAGCGTCTGCCTTTAGCTCAGGTCATGATCCCAGGATCCTGGGATCAAGCCCCTGCTTAGTGGGAAGCCTGCTTCTCCCTGTCCCTCTGCCCCCTCCCTGCTTGTGTGTATGTGTGTGCCCGCGCGCTCTCTCAAATAAATAACAAGACCAGATGACGGAGTGAATAAAAATGCAGATACCATAGGACACCACGGTGCCCGAGGCCCCTCGCTGCATGCAGAGCACGCGTGAAGCCTGGTGACGGCCCCGTCCTTACCTCTTCATGACCTCGTTCTCTACCATGGAGCTGTCTACCACGACAATCTGCTCCGGGATCCGGACATCCACGGAGATGAGGCCCAAAGAGAAAAGGGTTAGGGCGGCCACGCAGTGTCCTCCAGGGTTGTCCAGAGAAAACGCCACCAGGTGACTTGTAGATTTGTTAGTATCCTGGTCTTGGAACAAAAAATTATCAGGCTGGTCCAGCTTGCCGGCGGCCAGGATCGTGCTGAAGAACTGGAACGACTCTGTGCACACGGTGCTCGGAAAGCGCCACGTAAAAATCCTGCATGGGCACAAAGGAGGTAAGGTCCAAACTGAGGACGGGACTCTGGAGGCCTCTATGTGGATGGGCTACGGGCTTTGCGGAAGATCTGAAGGCCCGCCGAAGCCCTCTTTTCCACCTCAACATTCGCTATAGACAGGAGCCAGACTGGGGAAGACGAATGTACTTCCTGAGATGATCATCTTTCCCCTCAGGCTCCAGATGCGGGGGAGCCAGAACCCGTGCAGAAGCGACGGGATGTGTATGTCCACGTCACTGTCTCCGCGAGGTGACCCCAGAGTCAGGCCTGGCCTGTCCAGAAGCCTGATTTTCCACAAGCCTGTGACAGGGGCCTAACTCTCTAAGTCTTCCGGATGTGAACGCCGCCTGCGGCTCACAGATGAGAATGCCGCGGTGGAGAAATTAAGAATGAGCTCAAGGTCCAATAGTCTTGCCAGACCTCGGTCCTCATCTTCTGCTTCCTGGGCGCTTTTTACTATAGCCAGCTGTGCTCCAGGGAGGCAAGGAGACTGGCTGGGGGGGGGGGGTGTTTGAGAAAGGCACAAGTGTCTACACTCACAGGCAAAGGGATGCATGAAAAAGCAAAAGCCCCCCATTGTACTGTTCTGTTTCTGACCACGGCCTCAGTGTAATCAGAGGACTGACAAGAACAGCCTGGAAAAGAGAAAACCCGCCAAGGCCAAACCCCTGGGACTATTTCACAGATTTCCCCTTTGTGTGGTCAAGGGGGGTCAGTGGCACAACAGGCCGAACGGGTAACAGAAACCGGCCGCGCTGGCGGCTGGCGTGAGGCTCCTGTGACAACGGGCCGCGGAGGGCGACTCGCGGCATCCCAGACCGCCGCGAGGATGGCTGAGGGGCTGCAGACAGCGTCTAGAATCCAGCTACGGGATGGCTTCTAACCGAACACACGGCTCGGCACAGCCCTGAGCCCTGAGAATGCCCGACGAGGCCCGATCAGGACGTTGTGCCTTTCGCCGGGCTCATGGGTACGTTACTCACTTCTCCCAGTTTGACAGGAGAAAGGGAACACACCAGCTGCAGAATGGTACATGTCCCCCAACTACCGAGAGCACTGCCCTCGTCCCCCAGCAAGTGGCACAGGCGTGGATGGACACCCATTCCAGAAGCAGCTCGCCCTCTGCCCCAGGGCCCCGCCCTGCCCTAGCCCCACCGGGGGCTCACCTGTAGTAGGTCTGGGACAGCTGGTAGGACATGGGCACGAAGGGCAGGGCGCGGTTCTTCTTTGGGCCCAGCATGTGGTTGACGCGGCGCCGGTTAACCAAGCTCCTTTTCTGGCACTCCATGAAGGCCTTCACGAGGATGTGGTCCTTATACTCGCGGTACAGGCGGAACGTCTGCAACACAGCGAGGCCGAGGGTGAGCAAGGCTCTCCGGCAGCTGGTAGGGAAGCAGCAGAATGGGGGGTGCACAGAAGCAGGAACCGATCACTTGTGCTGGAGGGACTGATATGGGACTGAGGGGCTGGGAGGCTGGAGCAGATTCCTGGGGGTGCAGGGTGGAAGGGCCTGCCATCCGAGGTCAACTTCGATCCCTATCAGAGAGAGGGGCACCCCAGACGAGGACAGGTAGCTGGGGACAAAGGATGGCTCTGTTTGGGGACACAAGGTCGTAGGAGTCAACTCAGAACCACCTAATACCACTCGCTTTCTGAGCCCTCGCCCAGCCCACCAGGAGGTCCAGCTGGCTGTGTCCACATAAACTGTGCCCAAACACAGGTGCTTGATGCTGTCTACACCATCGCTTCTCGCGGAGCCTCCACCCAACTGCTCTCCCAGCCCCACCTGTGCTGCCGGCCCCCCAGCCCCTGGTCACTCGCCACACAGCCACAGGGAGCCCCGTGCCTTCGGCAGACCACATGTGGCTTCCCTCTGCAGAGGGAGCACCCAGTGCCCACTCCTCCTGGCAAGGACTCCTGGGAGCACGGCCCTGCCCACCACTCCGGCCTCGCCGGCCTCCAGACTTTCCCTCAGAGACCCTCCCCGCCGCGGGGCCTGGTGTTTGTGGCTCCAGTTTCTTAGACTGCATCTCCCCACTAATTTTCACAAGGCTGACTCCTCAACTCTCAGCTCTGTCATGTCCCCTGCGGTCAAGTGTACTACAAGAACCACTTTATTCTCCACAGCAACTCTCTCCACCTGAAATTATCTCACTCGCTTACTCATTGTCTCTCTCCCACCAGAAAGGAAGTCCCACAGGAGCACATGTTCAAGGTCTGCGGCTGCTGCGGCAGGGCCCGGCACAGAGCAAAGGTGCATGGCAGTGTCTGGCCCGCGGCAGATGCTCCTCCGGCTGGCCATGCCACCCCGGTTCCGTGGCTCAGATTTGGACCCGGCCCAGAGAAGAGCAGCTCCAGGGCCTGCGGGGCCAGCAGGGTCCCGACGACTCCTGTTTTTGGAAAGCACTGGCTCCATCGGCCAGCTGACCGGACAGCGAATATCTAGCACATGTCAGACCACAAGAAGTTCCTGCCAGACCTGTCTCCTCAAAAGCACTGGCCAGGAAAACATGTGGTCATGGTCTGAGGATTTTAGGCTTGGGAGGTTCTCTGTCACGTTGGCCTGGGAACCAAGGAACCACAAACGGCAGAGAGGACGGAGGCTCATGGACTTCAAGGGATCGTCCAAGGCCACACCACTGGGCAGGGCTGGGACCAACAACAAGGCCTTGCCCTCAAGCCCAGTGACCTCACCACTGCGCCACTGCAGAGGGACAGAGAGATCGGAAGCCAAAGCGGCAGTCAGTGGGGTGCTGAGGCAACACCGGGTGTTATCCTGGAGCCAGAGGGGGTCTGCGCACACACTGCACCTTGTCGGTCCAAGGCCTGCACACCACCCTCAACTTCTCTAGATAGTGCTTGCACGTCAGCTGTGGCACACAGGCCCGAGGTGGGGAGCACTGCACGGGGCAGAGGGCAAGAGGCTGGAGACTGGCCGTGACACCACTGCTCCTGCTCTGTGGGCAAGTGCAAGCTGGGATCCATCTTCTCGTGAGAAGCCTGGTGTCTTCCCCTCTTCTCGTCTGTGTGAACGCAATGGTAAGAGGGCATATTCCCCTGACAGCTGCTGGTGTGGCGCAGGAGCGCTCACACTATGGATAGGGAAGGAGGGAGTGCGGTCCCGCCTGCCAGATGGACACCCACTGCCCTGCACCGCACCTCGCGGAAAAGTGGGGCTGTAGGGAGCCCAGCTGGGACCCTACATACAGCCTCTGACCTTGTGAGGCCTTTGACTCCCCAACCAGAGCCCAGACACCACCTGGAAACGGATCTGGAAGAATGACAAGCAGCAGCAGGATGCAGGGGACAGGCCCTGGGTGGGACGCAGGGACCTGGCTTTCACCATTAACTCTGGGGCTGGACTTTCTCGTGTGGTGGGCAGTTGGACTACCTCCCAAGGTCCTGTCCAGCTTGAATCCCTGCTAGGCAGCACAGCCAGAAGGGCCCTCCAGGGCCATAGGTAAAGTCAGAAATTGGGATTTTTAGGGGTAATGGTGGCAGTTAAGTTAAAAAAAAAAATTTTTTTTTTTTTTAATTTTTAAACAAGCTCAGATTCAACAAGACAGAGCGAGGGGCCAGACTAGGGACTGTCTCCGTGGGACTTCTGGCCCACCCCACCTATTCCAGTCTCATTCTCTGGCATGTTCAGACTCACACAAGGCTCTGGGCATGGAGGAGGCGGGGAGGCCCCACGACCAGCCTCCCCCTAGGAGACACACACATGCTTCATGTGAGTAAGTAGGGTTCAAGGGCTCCGTGGCACCAAGAACGAGATGACTGCGTGGCCCCCCCCACTAGACTGTCCCAGATGTCACCGCTGGACAAGCACCTGCACCTCACAGTGACGAATTCAAAGAAGAGACATGAACACCCAGTCTCGGGTCTGCGGGGGCCCGGCCATTGCTGTATAAGGACTGGGGACTGTGGTCACCCCTGGCCATGGACTTTCCCAAAATCACTGCATTTCCCCCGAGTCCTCCTCATCTCCCTTGTGGTCAAAGTAATAAGCACCACCTGCACAATGTGGGCAGTGCGGAGGCTGGGTCTGTACCCTGCTGTCTCCCCCAGGGCGCTCTGCTGTCTACACCCCGAGTCTGGAGACCGGCAGCACACTTGTCAGGCTCCCACCCGCTCTGCGGCCTCTGGGGGTGGGCCCGGGCCCACGTGCTGACCGACGTGGTCGTTAAGAACAAGGGAGGCCCCGGCCCCGGTGGTGGGGGCAGTGCGGGCCCTCCTCAGCACCTCTTGGCTGGGGCCGGGGAGCCACAGTCTCAGGTCTGATGGAGGGTGCTGTGAGGTCATGGGCCTTTGCTTCTTCACGCCTCTGAAACGGAAGTTTCCGTGCTCGTTAATGAATGCTAAAACCAGCAGCTCCCCAGGCTCGGGACAGGGTCGAATGAGAAGCACCTCCCTCCCTCCCACTGTCACTCAGCCAAGACAGAGCAGTGTCACTCTCTAATATGTGCTCAGGAGAGAGGTAAACCCACCGCCCACAGAAAGGCCGCTTTCCAGCTCAGTGATCTCTAGCAATCAAAACAGCTCGACGTCTCTGCGTTCTGATAGGAGAAGGTAAGCGGCACAGGTCAGTCATTCCCTCAGCTCTCCGTCCTAACCCGCTTCCTCTGCGGCCTCATTTTCTGCATTTACATTCGACTCAAAACCTCCGCCCGGGAGGGATTTTGCAAATCACCGGATCCTGTCCCACACTTGGAAGATGGAGGAAGGGGGCACAGGAGTCTCTGGGGAAATCGGGCCGCCCTCCCCCACCAAGAGTGCACAGCTGAGAAGAGAGTGAGTGAGGGCCGCACTCGGCCCCTGCCCCTGACAGCCCAAGCCCCACAGCACTGCAGTGAGGCTGTCGCTGGGTCCCCGTCACCCACCTGAAATGACCGGCAGGACTCCATCTGGCTGTCCGAGAGGGCCAGCGTGCTCTGGACCAGGTTCTGGAGTACCAGGAAGTGGATGTCATCCACGCTGAGGGACAATGGGGAGGGGACAGAGCACATAAGGCTGGGGGCCACTGGCACCACTCAGCCTGGGCAGACGCAGTCTTTATTTAGAAAAAGTGACACCCCCAAGTTGACCTGAATGCCAAAACTATTCACAAATCAAAAGGAAAGAAATGGTGGTTTTTAAGTCTTATGACAGGTCAATTTTTGCAGGGAAAAACGTTTCTGCTTAGCAAGTAATGGGCGCCATACCCTGGACATGGGTTTATGTGACAACTGACGAATGCAGTTAGTGTTGAGACTTTTTTCAACCTATGAGATCAAAAGTCGCATGCCCTATCTACCTATCAGATCAAGAGTTGTATTCTCTGCCAACTGACCCAGCCATGTGCCCACTTTCCTCTAATCTTAAATTTTTCTCCAAAGAAGCTTCTCACTAAAATAGAACTAAAATCAAACTGAACACTGGTTTTCCAACATGGAAAAAAACAGCTGAGCTTTCTAACCAGAGCTATGTGCAGAGAGCTCATGGGCCTGGAATTCAAATCTTTTCCTCAACCTGCCTTAAGGCTGGGCCACTGATTCACGAGGCCAGGGTCAGTAAGCTTCTCCTGGAAGGGGCCGGATAAGGAAGACCTCAGGGGCTTCGAGGGCTGTATGGTCTGTCGTAACCACTCAACCTGATGCTCCAGGACAGAAGCAGCACGGACGGCACACAGGCCAGGCGTGGCTGTGCTCTAGCAGAACTTTATTTTCAAAGATGGCGGGCGGGCTAGACCTGGCCCTGGGTGGCCCCTGGGCCGGGCCCCCGGCAGCCCAACCAACTAGCTGAGGGAAAGGCCCTTGGTCAGTCGGTGCTTACCTGTTCAGTTCATCTTCCTGCCTGGTTGGATCCTTTTCATCTCCAATGGCCAAAACTCGGTATCTGTGTAAGGATCGAGAGACGAGCATGTAAGCGGGACACGGCCGACTGTCACTAACCAAGCGGAGGTTTGCCAGTGTGGCCCTTCACTGGCTGGAGTGTTGGAGGAAATGTAGAACTCATCAAAACGCAAACAACGCACGTCAGTTACAGTGGGAAAAGACCACGTTCTGCTCATCGAGGGAGCATGTTGTTAAAACGGATGAGGAAACGAGGAATGTTCATTTTACTGATAATTATCAAACATTGTCAAGGGCTTACTGGCAGAGAGCCACCGCTGATCACCAAGGGAAGGGGATCTAAAATCGTGGGCCCGCTATGATTAAAAACAAGCTTAAGGGGGCGCCTGGGTGGCTCAGTGGGTTAAAGCCTCTGCGTTCGGCTCAGGTCATGATCCCAGGGTCCTGGGATCGAGCCCTGCATCAGGCTCTCTGCTCAGCAGGGAGCCTGCTTCCTCCATTCTCTCTCTCTCTGCGTGCTTCTCTGCCTACTTGTGATCTCTGTCTGTCAAATTAAAAAAAAAAAAAAAAAGCTTAAGAAAGACGTCTGGAAGAAAATACTCAACAAAGAGAGTGGTTGTATTAGGCAGCAGATTATCTCCCTATCTGTGGTTTTGAGCTTCAAGTAATGCTGCCTCCTTCTGTTCCCATCAAGTAAATAGACACAAGAGAAGTCCAATGCGCTAGCCATCACGCTACACAGCCAGGCAAGGAAATACAAGAAATCGCAAAACTCACTTTTAAAGAAACATGGCCATTTGTTTGTAAGACATTTCTTTGGTTTCTATGATCCTAAAATCAAAATTTATCCCGGCAACAGCAAATTCTTGAAATTTACTAATTGGAAAAAGCCCTTTTTTCAGAAATGGAACGATTTTCGGTCAAAGTAGTTGGATCCATTTCCTTTTTTGCCTAGCCTGCCAGGATGCTTAAGATCAAATTCAGTTTTAAAACTGCTACAACCATGGGGCACCTGGGTGGCTCAGTGGGTTAAGCCTCTGCCTTCAGCTCGGGTCATGATCCCAGGGTCCAGGGACTGAGCCCCACATCGGGCTCTCTGCTCAGTAGGGAGCCTGCTTCCCTCCTCCCCCTCTGCCTGCCTCTCTGCCTACTTGTGAGGTCTCTCTGTCAAATAAATTAAAAAACAAAAACAATAACAAAAAACTTCAAAACACAGTTACAACCATATGGGACATCTTTCTCTCAGATAGTTCATGAACTCTCCTTAAAAATAGTCTCTAGGGATGCCTGGGTGGCTCAGTTGGTTAAGCGGTTGCCTTCGGCTCAGGTCATGATCCCCGCATCCTGGGATGGAGTCCCACATCGGGCTCCTTGCTCAGCAGGGAGCCTGCTTCTCCCTCTGCCTCTGCCTGCTACTCTGTCTGCCTGTGCTTGCTCCTGCTCTCTCTCTGACAAATAAATAAATAAAATATTTAAAAAAATTAAAAAAAAATAGTCTCTATTTTAACTGTACTTTTCTATGACTAAAAGTTATCCCCATAAATTCACTAAAAATATGTGAGGTTATAAATTACAAATGGATAAATGAGCATTTGAAGCACTTTAAAAACTGAATATAAACCATGCCATTTGGGGGTTCTGGGGAACAGTCTGCTGCAAAAACAAACACAAAACACAAAAAACAGTATCAAGTGTCAACTCTGCAAAGGACTATAAATTGCTCCCTAAGCCTGGCATGCGTGGGCACGACATGAATTATTTGTTGGCTGAATCAAAGAACGAGATCTCCAACTGAAGTTCAGGGAGCTGACTGCAACCATATCATACGGTTCCCAAACAGGAACAGATCAATGGCCGTCACCTCTATGGGAAGAGATTCAGAAAAAAATCCAGTGGCCAGAGGGACCGTCTCGATGAGGGTAGTTAAGAAGGGATTCACATTTGGATTAAGACGTGCAAACAGGCCTGGTTCACAAAACTCAAGATTTCCACATTTCACGGGTTCTGTGCTCAAAGCCAAGTATGTTCTCTGCAGGTGCCCAGTGGCTGAGCTGGAAAGAGCTGGGATGCTGCAGTCAGACCTACCGTGGAAGTTCAGATCCTGGCCCTGTGGCTTATAAGCACTGTGGCCTTGGGTGAGCTATTTCTAGCTTGGAGTTTCCTTGTGTGTCAAAAGAGTGATCCCAGCAAAAGCACACCAATAGCTTGTGGAGGCCTGGGATTAGGTCTCCACGGGAGACAGAGCCAGGCAGCAAGGCCTCCACGGGAGAAGGGAGGGGGCGCCCGGTGGGGCACTAGGGATGGCAGGGGCCTGCCGATTTTCAAGTTGCCCGAGAGGAGGTGAGGTGGTTCAGAGTCAAGGACATGGCAGGGTTACCTGTAAGGCCATGGAATCGCTGACCAGGGGAGATGCCTGAGGCCGGTGATGTTTCCACCTGCCCCACAAGAATCACACAGAAACCTCCAGAAAGAACCTTACCTGGCAAACAGCTCCTGGAGCGTGTCTGGGATTTCAAGGTTAGGATTCTTTAGAGACGAACTGAACTTCTCTTTGAGCTTCTCCACAAATTCTTTAAACTCACTGGCACAAACCTTTCAACGTGAGAGAATGAGATGTCAAGCTCTTTTTCTCTCCGAAGGGAGGTTTCACTGGTACGTTAAGAAAACCTTGTAACAGGGGCGCCTGGGTGGCTCAGTGGGTTAAAGCCTCTGCCTTCGGCTCAGGTCATGATCCCAGGGTCCTGGGATTGAGCCCCGCATCGGGCACTCTGCTCAGCAGGGAGCCTGCTTCCTCCCTCCCCTCTCTCTGCCTGCCTCTCTGCCTACTTGTGATCTCTGTCAAATAAATAAATAAAATCTTCTTTAAAAAAAAAAGAAAAGAAAACCTTGTAACAAACTCCCACAGCAGCAACCTCCCGGAAACACGGACTGAGGAGTGTGGCCTCCTCAGCCTCCCTGCCTCCCCAGCCTAGTGCACCCACCTGGGAAGGTGACAGACACCCCTCTGCCCATGGATTTGGGGCAAGGAGCATGCTGCTGGCCCTTACTCCTGCCCCACCAGCTGCCACTCCTCCCTCCCAAGCCCCAGATGGGAAGACCTCCATGGGTCCCCCACTGTCCTTGCAGCCTCCTGCTCCTGCACGCGTCCACCCAGAGAACTCAGAAACACTCACATCCTATCCTATCTGCCAGCTTTCTGGGGCATCCAGCTGTTTGGAACTTCTGAAGAGCTGCCCTTTTCTCTTAACGAAATAGGCCCAAGGCCTCACAGAACTGCAAAGCGGTGTGTCAAATTCTAACGGTTTCTAAGAACTGATGCTACAGTTCCATCCGATGAGGGCCAAAGCCCAAAAACTGAGCTGATTTCCCAGACATGCAGGGACAACGTCCGTATCTGCAAGGCCAGCAGCGGGGCTGTGGAACCCGGACGACCAGACAAGAACCTACACCCCCTTGCCTTCAGGGTGGGACGAGCCCAGTGACCACACAGGGCCTACCTTTGGGTCTTCGTAGTCACCTTTCCGATTCATGAAATCTCCCACGAGTGCCTTATCCTGGTACACCTCAGCGAGGCAAACCCTGCAGGAAGAGAGAATGAATGTGGGGTCTGGCGTTGTAATGACATGTGTTCAGAGCCGGGGAAGACTCCTGTTCTAACATGTCTGGCTAACCACGAGGTACGATTTACTTACACACCTGCTGGCTGATCACAGCTCTTAGCAAGGAAGGATCTGGGGTCAGCCAACCCTGACTCAAGTTAGGCCTGCTGCTGCTCACGCTTCATACCTTCGCCTTCTCTGAGCTTCCATCTGCCACACGTAAACTGAGAACAGCGGCTCCCGCCTGCCCGCCCTCACAGGCATCCAGCCAGGACCAAACGAGATGCCCTATGTGACAGTGTACTGTGAGTTTTAACTACCATCCAGGCCCCGGTGTTCACTATTTGTCAAAGCCCTCAATGTCCACAGACATCTTCATCTCTCTGTGACAAAAGAGCCTGACTTGCCCAAAAACAAATGCAGGGAAAGGCAACAGGCGTTGGCAGGGTTCCTAGGAGTTGGAGACTTTCACTTCACGAAGAGCTTGCAAGGCAGAGCCCATCATTCCATTCTAGAGCTCGGGGAGGCGTAGCACCCCCAAGGTCACACGTTCGCTGAGGGCTGGGCCAAGTGGGCCAGGGCGGCCATGACTGGTAGTATCAGCCTGCTCCCAGGTGAGGGAGCCGCCTCCAAGCGGACACATGTCCTGTGCCAGGCCACAGCTCCTCCTGCTCCCGTCCCCCCGCTGCTGCTGCTGCAGGACACGAGGAAGAAGGCCAGAAAGCCCAAGTTCCAGAACTCACTGCGCTGCCAAGGCCCTATCACCCTGGCCAACCTGCATCCTTTCTCTGGGCCTGTTTCCACTCTGAAAAGAAGAGGCGTTTTGAGCAGGTGACCAGAGCCCTTTTAGAAGAGTTTAAGACTTAGATACGGGGGCCAGCGGCTCCCCACCGGAAGGCCCCTGCTGTCTCACCCACTGGCCTCTGCAGACCCCTGGAGACATGTCTGGCTGCCACAGCTGGGCATCAGGCACTGGCAGCCCGTAGCTGGCAGAGGCCAGAAAAGCCACTAAACAGCCTACAGTGCATAGGACAGCCCCACTCCGAAGCTATCTGGCCCCAAAGTCAACACTGTTGAGGCTGAGAAAGCCCACCAGGGGTTAGTTTTCTCCACAATCTGGGGCTGGGCTGTTCCTCTCTACTATTCAGCTGACTGCCCGTGGCCTGAGACTCGGAATCCAGACAGAGCTGAGCCCTCCCACCGACCCACGGCAGGAACAACCAGTTGGTGGAAGCGGTCCTTCCCAACCCCGCCCTGTGTCTCCTCTGTACAGACGGTCTCGGGCCTTCCGCACTCAAACCCGTGCCTTCGGAGGGGGCTGTCAGGACTCTGACAGGGCGGGTGAAGGCGCTGTGCCCTGGCCGGGTGAGATTAGGTGGGCGCAAAGGCCTCTGCCCTCACCACCCGCTGCTGAGGGGACAGTCAGTAAGCCACCTAGCCGGGATGGCCCGTTTCTTCCTGGGTAGCAAAGGAGAATGGCACCTACTTCCCAAGGCTGGCCCCAAGTCCACATAACACCAGATACATGGAAGGGCCTGGAAGCAGGCCCGGCCCTTGAAAAAAAACACAGACCCAAACCCTGGGACAGGCTATGGCTGAGCAAGCGGACAGGTCACTGCTCTCTCTGGATTTCAGAGTGGATTCTTAAGCAAAAGGGACAAGAGAAGACTAAAGAACTAGAAGCATGGGAGGAACCTTGGCCCGAAGTTCTGAAAGTCCAAACAAGGCTTACTTATAGTTCAGGTAGGCCTGTGGGTTTTTGACTATGTAGCGAGCTCTCCGTCCGACCGAGTGAGAGGTTTTATCCAGAGACTCTTCGAAGGTGGCGTGCAAGATGTCCCGCACAACCTGCCAGGGGACGAACGGGCCCTTCACCTGGAGCAAACACAAGCCGGGATGGAGAGTCAGGCTCCTCAGTGCCCGTGGCCTGAACGGAAAGGAGGAGGGAGGGTATGTTCTGTGGCGTTTCTTTCCAGACTATGGCCTCTACAGACTGCTGCCTCCGTGCCCCACACCAGTTAGCTGCTAGCGAAGAACAAGCCAAACCCGCCACACCCAGTGGGAGAGAATGTCTTCTGGGAAGTAGCAGGTGCTCAGAGGGTGCTGGGTGCAGAGCCTGGACAGGGAAGGGGGCTTGCTGACAAGGTTATTTTCCGTAGCCCCCAGAAGAAGGAGGTGGCCCAAGAACCTGCTATCAGCGTAAGCAGGTGAGAGGAGGGTCTGCCGATCCTGAGCCGTGCAGGCTCTGCCGGCCCCTCCAGCTGCACGGAGGGGGGCCCCTCCGACCCGTCAGTGTTGCTATGAAAAGCCATTGCAGAGGCAAGGAACAGGTATTAGGGGCAGTGACACATCTCTAGCTTGTTCCCGGGAGAAGGGATTGGGCTGGAAATTACGAGGGAAAGGGGGGGTAGGCAGCATCTGGGAAAAGTGGTCAAGGAAAGGGATCCAGTGAGCCTACAGGCAGAGGGCACCCGGGGCTGCTCCTCTCGGCTGGCGTGCTTGAGGACAGGATACACACACTGGGCTCGGAGGGAGCCATCCTACCCAGGCCACCCGGCGGCGTTAGGACCTAGGAGGGGCCCTGTACTAGGCGGTGGCAGAACTTGGTCTCTAGCGGCTTTGGCAAACCAGCGCAATCGGACATTTGCTATCTCAATGCTCCCTAGGCCTTGCTGCAAACTCAGAAGATCCCAACGGCACCAAGCGGCGGGAACAGACAGCCTAGGACAGTGAGTCTGCTCTGGGGAGCAGGGTGAGAATGTGATGCTGGCTCCGGCTCCGGGCCTTCTTGGAGGTAGTGACATCAGAGGACAGAGGGAACGTGCTAGCCGGGAAGCGAGTTTCTCCCCAGCTGCCAGGGCTCAGGGACAGGGGCTGGGAGGACCCGTGAGTGTGGGGGACGGTGGCACGGAAGGCGTGGAGCCAGGCCAAGGTTGCCATCACACTCCACACTGATTCAGTACCCGGTGACCGAGTGGCCCCCATGCAGCTGGCAGCATGCAGGGGACCGGGGCCACGAAAACAAATGACAGCCTCCCTGCCTTGTGAGAAAGAGCCGCGCCAATGGGCCAAGAAGGGCCAGAAGCAAAGGCAGCAGCCCGAAAAGTCCATGTCCACGGGGCACAGCAAGATGTGGTAATTACTTCCAACTGGCAGGACCACCGAAGCCTTTCCGGAGATGATAAGCAGTTAGGAGAGACAAAGGGGAGTTTTCCAGGCAGATGAGGGTGGGAGAAGGGGAGCAAGAAGTGCCAGGCTCCCGGTAAAGACAGAGAGACCAACTCTGGGCTGGGTTAGCCTGATCTGGCTGTGTTATCCTGAGGCTGCAAAGAAATGTGCGAAAATGGGAGTATTCGTTTGTAGGATTCTGGGCAACGTTCTTCCTGGTGACCAGGCCTAACAGCAGAGAGGAGTGCCCTGAGGGCCGCAGGGGGAAGGGGGCTCCCCACGGCGGGGAATGCCATGCAGCGGGTGCAGGCTGGGAAGGCGCGGGGACCTGGGGGCTGAGTACCTTGGTGTTGAGGATGTTGCTGGCGATGCGGCAGAGCACGAGCAGCCCGTCTTCCTGCATGGACCAGGTGACCCGCAGCCGGGTCATCCTCTGCAGTGCACTCTGGTCGGCCTCATCGTGGTAGCGCAGGCTGCGGCTTTTCTCCTGGGGGGACTCTTCTGAGAATACCAGGGGGAGAAGAGAGACAGCCTCTAACAACCGGTCTGGAGCAGCCCTCTGGAGAGGGGAAGGGCCCCTACTCAGCTAGGGAGATCTGACCAAGGCCGCCAGGAGCCAGATAACTAACAGCATAAGACTCGGGCCTAGAGATATAGATAGATAAATAGATACATACTTTTATTTTTATCTTCTAAGTTTTTTTCTTTTTACCCTTTTGGTCAAGTTTCATGGGGACAGGCGGGAGGCCTGAATGCAGCCTGCCAATCTCCAACCCTTCCCACTGTGGGGCTAGGTGTTCTGAAGGCATCTGGGGCTCGCTCCGGGCCCCCACCATTATCCCGGGCTATTGCATGAACCCTGAGACACCGTGGCAACAAGGCACAGCCCCCAGGGTTGCCTTGAGGCCTGAACCAGACTGGATATAAAACACCAGTGCAGTGCCAGGTGCCAATGTTTTGGAATATTTACTGTGTGCCAAGCACCGCTTTAAGTTTACATATGACAACTCATAATTAAAATACTCCTTTGCAGAGCGCTGGGTGGCACAGTTGGTTGAGCGTCTGACTCTTGGTCTGGGCGCAAGTCAGGATCTCGGGGCTGTGGGATCAAGCCCCTCACCGGGCTCTGTGTTTAGCGTGGACTCTGCTTGGGATTCTCTCCTTTTCCTCTCCTTCTGCTCCTCCCACCGCCACCCTCGAACGCACTCACTTGCTCTCTCTCTCTCTCTAAAATGAACAACAGAATCTTTAAAAAAAGATACTACTTTGCACCAGCCCTAAAAGGAGGCAGATGTCATCCCCATTTTGTAGCCGAGGAATCGGAAACAGTGAGATACGGTGATTTACCCGAAGTCACACAGCCCAGTCAGTAGCAGACACGGGATGTGAACCATGAGCTTGTAGCCACTAGGTTTTTTCAACATGTCCTCCCCTCGGGGAGATACTCAAGGCAATTTCACAAGGTAAACACTATATGCTACTGCCCATTCCAAGAGACTGTTTGCTTGGGAAGTTCTTCCAAATTAAGGCAGAAGAAAAGTAGGGCGTGAACATTTGGGATTCTAAGGGACGCCACCACCGTATTTTGCCTTGTGATGAACTCAGGTCTCTGTGAGCCAACCTGATCTCACGCGTATCTGGACCGGCTGCACTGAGGGGGCCTTTCCAACGGACACAAGGCTACTTGGTACAAACACCAGCCACAGAAACCACCAAAAACAGGTTTCCGTTTAAACATCCTGTTCTCGTCTGAAAGCGCTCTAGCTATGAGACTGTTGGTACGACACACAGACCACTTAGAGGATGGAGAGGTGGTCGAAGAGACACACCACTCTCCTCACTGTCCTCCTGCCATCCTTTGCTATTTGCCCAGGTGAAGACTCCAAAATGGTGGTGTCACACACTCCTCAGGGCTTCCTGAGATTCGAAGAGATTCTGCTGGCCTGACCCACTCCCACCTTTCCTCTAATTTGCAAACACAACGTGACTTTGGCCTGATTAACGTCATGCAGACATTAAAAACCAAACCACAGGGAATGACAGGATTGGGGCTGTCTTGAGGATTTCTGCCAAAGACTTTCCAGTTTCCTCAGGTGAGACGGAGTTAGAAAACTGAAGTGAGAGGGGTTTCCACGGGAGAAGACAGAGAAAGCACATGAGGAGCTCGCGGATCTGTCTGCCAGCTCGATGCGGGGAACAGATGGGCAACCGCACAGCATGAGCCCCACAGGTGGCAGGGAAAACAGAACCCCGAGTCTGAGGGCAGAGGTCACAATGGCTGCAGAGCCACGACCGCCTGTCTCTGGGCCGGGAGGTACAAAGACAAGGCCCAGCAGAAACAAACGAGTATCACGAAACCTTTTCTCTTTCTCTTGATCTTCTTTCCAGGGTCTCTCTTCAGCCGCTTGCGCTTCTGGCTCCGTCCGCCCCTCACTCTCTGGTTCCTGTCTAGCGTGGGCTCTCGGTCCATCTCAAACTGCTCTTCCCGGTCAGCGCAGAGCCCAGCTCCCACTCTGGCTTCCCCCCAGATGTTCAACCTGCCAGTGCCTAGAAACAAGCACGGGAGGTGGGCGTCTTAGGACGAGTCCCGCAGGGGCCAGACACCCAGCAGAACCTGCTGCGTTCTGTAGTCATGTGGCCCATGCTGGCCCCGCGTCTGTTTCTGGGATGAACGCCCCGCACACATACCTCCTGCACTGAGCGGCAACGGGCGCTTGGACAGAAACGTCTGGAGCCTCACCATGAGCCCATTTTCAGAAGCCGTGTTCTCCTAAAAGGCAAGTGCAGCCCTGGAACGAAGCAGGGGCTTCCCCGAATCCCCAGGGGCCCAGAGCATCAGATGCTCAGAGGTGTTCAGGTTTCTGCAGAGGCAGGGCTGGGGTGGGGGTCAGGCTGCTCTAGGGGCCGGGCTGCTTCTGGGCCCTCCCTCACGTCTGACCTCTGTCTCACGGACTTTCTGTTCCTTCTTTAAAAAGGAGTACCTGTCCACGTCACAGAATCAGAATGCACTGAAAAGACAGAGGCCGGGCCAGATCGACACACCTACCAAACATGTGGAAATAAATGTTTGGGCCTCTGGTCAGCTGCTGTTCTACCAGTTCAGAAGCAGTGAGCCAAGCTGGGTGAGATCGAGAGGGATGGGTAGCTCTGGCAGGTCCCGGTGGGGGGAGTGGTACCCGCCCCCCCGGAGCCCACCTTCCTGGCCTTGCTGATGATGTAGCTGGTCCAGATCCAGTTGCGCTTTAGGTGCCCATAGAAACTGGAATCGAGCCCAGCGGCTCCCAGCCCGTCCCCAGGGATCAAGCCTTCATCCACAACTTCACGGCTTCCCCTGAGGGGTGGGAAAAGCAGAAAGAGAAGCCCTCTTGGGAACTGAAAAGAGAACCCAAGACATGGGCAAGGGTATTTTTTCTAACTTTTACCTTTCCCAGTAATACCTAAGAGAAGCAAAGCACTTTTCAGTCTGCCAGATAGGTAAAATCCCCAGTTTTTACATTTTGGTAACTGATTTTTTGGAACAATATGCCCACGGCCACCAATCTGCCCTGCAATCCCAGAGCCTGGGACACTCCCGGGCTGCCATGTGGAGCCAGACTCGGAGGGGCTGGAGCCCATGGGGTGCGAGGTGCCATGGCCCTGCACTTGGGGGCGGTGTGCGGGGCGTGGACACACTTGGGGACAGTGTGTGTGAGGCAGGGACGCACGTGGTGTACTCCATCATGGCGCATTTGCGCTCCAGGTTGTGCTTGTCAATGGCACTCTCCTGCTCCTTCTGCAGACTGCCCTCCTCATCAAGGCCCTGGTCCTGCGCGCTGTTCTTCCTGACACGCGGGTAGCGCACCACACCTGGGAAACAAGACACAGGCATCCCTGATGCCGCTGTGGTGGTGGCAGCTCTGCACGGCCATGGCGCGCGGCTGGGGGTGGGAGGGAGACCCCGCTCCCTGACCAGAGGACGGGCTCTGAAACTGGCAGAACATCCTTTTCGTAAGAAGGCGTTCTCATCGATGTCAGAGGGTGACCCCGAGGGAAGGAGCTGTACTCTGGCTGACCTCCACTAAGCAGGGAAGGTAAGCCGGCAACAGAAGAACCCAACAGGGGTGGGGAATCAGGAGCAGAGGAGCCCCGAGGCTTCCTTCCTTGGGTGAAGCCTGTGGAGCTCCCGGGCACCCGCACAGAGGGAGCAGGAAGCAACACTGACGCATGTGGCAGTGGCTGCGGGGTCAGGATCAGCAGGGAGCGGGACGGGGGTCAGTTTCCCTGGGCGCAGTGGGGGTGCAGGGGGGCAGCCAGATGTTTCCGGCATGTCCAAGAGGTGCATTAACATAGCTGAGAAGTCACATGCTGTTAATCCACAATAAAAAACACTGCCTTTCTTGCAAGAATTTCTAAACTACACTCGACTGCTGCTGGAGTCAGGCAAAGGCAAGCTACGGTGATTCACAGGGTACCAGCGACCGTCTTCTAACACCCTTGTGGCAGACCTGGGCAGGGACTGGCTGGGGGTGAAGGGGCAGAGGAGAGCCCTTGCCCCACACCTGTCAGCCAGTGTTTACGTAAGACCCCATGTTCCAGCTTGGCTTCAGCCCGTAAGGGGGTGGGGCTGCTGTTCCCAGCTTAGAAATGGAGAGGCAAAGCTCAGAGAGGGCTTCCAAGGGGGCCCAAGGTCATGCATTTGAATGGCCAGTTGAGCCTGGGAGGACCTGAGGCCATGCTTCTCCTGTGTGTCACCAAGGTGTTGTGTTCAAAATGCAGACGGAGGTCATTCCCACACTGGACAGGGCCAGGAACCTGCACTTCAACGGGCTCCCCGGGTGCACACACCCAAGCTCAAGCGAGCCCCCTGCTCAAAAGGATGCTCACGTCCTGTTATATGGTGCTTTTCCTTCAGTCCTCGGGGGCAGAACCTCCTCAAATGTTTGTTGAACAAAGGGACAATCGATGCCTGATGAATAGAGTCTAAGCCTCCCCCATTTCTGCTTATGAACACTAAAAGGGATGGAAATTCACCAATTGTCAAGCCTCAACAACTCTGGTGCAAATAACATACTGGTCCACAAATTTTTATCTGGGTATAAAATGCAGGGGAATTAGGGCACTCTAAAAATCTGAAATGGTAAAAGCCTAGCTCACTGAATGCCAGAGGCTTCTATGAAGCACACAGGTCTAAAAATCTGTCCGGACCCATCACATTAAAGGTTCTAAGTACAGGGACTCATTACCCTGCCAGCACTAATTAACTCTACCAAATAAATGTTGGGCTCCTGCTTTGCAAAAAGCAAAGTTCAGGACTGATCTTTTGGCACTGACAGGAGGAAGGGAAGCGGGCTCCTCTCCCAGGTGCAAACTGGATGTGCCATCCCTTCTTCCTCGCAGAAGTGGTGAGAAGAGACCAGATGGAATCTGGCTCAGAGAGCAGAGCGCGGCTCTATGGCCTTCACACACCCTCCATCTAGTCAATCAACATTTATGGGACGTCGACTATGTACCAGGCACTTTGGGACACGAGGGGAGGGAAGCCAAATTTCCTGGGCTCAAGGCATCCCCAGAAGGAAATCAAAAGACAGTATAAGGTGCTGGCAAGGCTTTCTCAAAGAGGCGATGCTTGATGTAGGCGTGGCCGCTGCCAGGTGGACACAGGTCAGGGGATACTCCAAGGACAGGAAGAAGACGCAAGCTAAGGCCTTATCCCCAAAGCCAACTCAACCGACTGCTGGTCTGATCTGCTCATTTCTTCCTCCAAAATATCTCCCTCGCCAAATAAACAACAAAACAACAAAAAACAAAATAAAACCCCCCAAACCCCCAAACAAACAAAAACCAAAACACCCTACAAAATACCTCCCAAGTGCTCCCCTCCTTCACAGTCACCAGTGGACGGCTCTCTCTTAGAAAAGAGTCAAGGCTCGACTTCTGCTCTCGGGCCCTTAGTCCATTCCCCACCCAGCAGGCAGGGTGGACTTCTCCCTGCTCTTAGGACGAAGCCGGTGCCAAGTCCTGCAAGGCCCCCAGCGTTCTGACTCGCCCCCCCGCTGCTCCTCCAACTGCAGATGCCGCTCTTCCCCCACCCACGCCAGCCTCCCCCGTCTCTCCCACCACACACTTGCTGTGCCCGTGCCCGCGGGGCTCTTCCCCAGCTCTGGGCTCGGCTGGCTGGGGCGGGGACGGGTGTGACGGGGCAGGCCCAGGAGATGCAGACACAAGGTACTCGACAAATTCCTACTGGATGCACGAGTGCACAAGGACCAAGCAGAGTAGTCTGGGTGAAGCGTGTGCTTTTGAACAGGGAGCCCCCCATTCAGAGCCCCCCGCCCTCCTTTCTAAGGCAGCCCCAAGGACACTCTAGGTGTCCGGGGAGCGGTATGAAAAGCAGCGGCCGCTTCTAGCGTCCCTCTCACCAGGAACCCCGGCGATGACCCGGGAAGCAGGGGGAGCGGCGGGGTCCCACCCAGACCCACGGTACCTAATGGGGTGTTGAGACAGACACACTGCAGATCGAACCAGTAGTTCTCCACGTCCTGCATGGAGTTCAGGACATACAGACGCCTTTCGAAGGGCCGGCTGCTGTGGGCCAGGTTGTAATGCGGGTCACAGATGGTGGTGTCAACGATGACCGCGTTCTTCTTCAAGAAGATGAAGACCTAGAGACACGTGGACAGGGCGAAGAAAGAACCTCAGAACCGCCGGTCAGCCGCCCGGAAACCTCTCAGCCATCAGGCGTAAGAAACGTTACCTGATCTTTATCCTGAAACTTTTCCGTGGGGCCGAACTGTAGCAGCCCCATGTGGCACAGCCTCTGAAGGTTCTCCACCACAGAAAAAATGTAACGCCTGGAAAACAGAAGGGAGAGGTGGTTTCCAATCGCCGCACGCTCAGTGGTGGTCAGAAGGTCTGTGTCTAGGCTGAGGGATGCGACTCGCTCGTGGCCACCCCTTTCCAGCTTGTGGGCACTGGAGGACTGGCCTCGGGCCAGCCCGGCAAGGAGACCCAGATTCTGCCCCTTCCCAACATCCAGCCAGGACAATGGAGCGTCGATCCTACATGGGAACTGATTCCCAAATGCAGGAGGCAAAAGGGAAAGCCCTCCCCAGTACTTGCAGTCTTTATCAGCAGACTTCAGGTTCTTTTAACCTTGAAATGCAGTAATAAAATTCACCAGCCGGCACCTCATTTGCCCCTGTGCTTTATCCACAGGGCTCCTAGGACCACTGAATGAAGGAGAGCCTCGTGTCTTTGCGACCTGGCAGGCAGAACCGTTCCCACTTCCTGGTGAATGATCACTCAGAGCCCTCGATTTAGGCAGGCTGCCGGACCCTCGGCCAGTCCACGTCTATCCCAGGAGCCTCACCTCTTGTACAGGAGCTGCTGCCGGACAGGCCTGGGCAGAAAGCGGATCAGCGTGTGCTTCTTCAGAGGGTCGTTCAGAAACTCCTCAAGGTCGTCTACCTAAGAGGTCATATTCAGGATCAGCTCACCCTCAAGGCCAGGGTCAATGATGAGAATCACACAATATATGCACCACTTTCTGGGCAGTGGTCTCTCTGAACCCATTTTCTCCTTTTGCTGTATTTACCAAATTTCTAAAACGTACTTTATTGTTACAACATAATTACTTGTCTGTCTTTCAATCTGTTTGACTGTACTAACTATAAGAATACGTCTTTAAAGTATTTCCCTTGACCTACCAGGCAACCATATACCTATCCAATCATTTATCTATCTATTCCTATGCATCCATCCCGCCTACGCTCCCTCTCCATCTATCCATCCATCTACCCATCCTTCCTTCTATCCACCCACCCATCCACACATCCAATCTGTCCATCTATCCATCCATTCTTTCCATCATCTCTCTCTCCATCACCTATCCTCCCTTCCTTCTTCCCTTTCTTCTGTCCTTCTATGCACCCACCCATCCGTCCATCCACCCAACCATCTAATCTTATCTTTTCCTCCTACCCTCCAAACATGCATCCAGAGAACTGTAAGTCTCGAAGTATTTTCCCTTGAATGGGTAAACATAGGTTCTCTGGCCTACAGCTGAGGGACCAGCCCCCACAACAGCCCCAGGAGTCATCGGTACCTTGTAACTGACTTGCACAATCTGAACAAAGATGGAGAGGGGCAGGCAGAGGAGAATGTCACTGACGAGGGCCCAGCCGAAGCCAAAGTCCTTGTGGACTGGGATGGGAGGGACGTAGCGTTTCCATGAGGCTTCATCCACATATACTAGGAGAGAATCCGGGTCAGTGCCATAGGCAAGGTCCCAATCATGGTGGGGACATGACATCGTCCCAGCAGGTCCTGACTCCCTCTCATCACGAACTCGGTAAAACCCTTCTTGTCAGGAAGGAGGCCCCCGGGGTTGAGGAAGTCTGGATTACGACTTTCTTTTGATCAGTGCACCGTGGGGATGTGGGGATTCAGCCGGTTCAGATGCTAAGGAGGAGGAAGCACTAGGACTCCTCTCAGGACGCTGCTGGGCGTGCCTGGCTCGGGAGCACCTCACCTTTCTCCGTGGGGAGCTCCACTTCAGTCTCCAGGAGGGTTCCATCTTGGCGGTCCTTGGGTGGGGCATCAGAGGAGGCCCCCAGATCACTTCTGGAGGAGGGCAGGACTCC
This sequence comes from Taxidea taxus jeffersonii, assembly GCA_003697995.1. Lineage (NCBI taxonomy): Eukaryota > Metazoa > Chordata > Mammalia > Carnivora > Mustelidae > Taxidea > Taxidea taxus. The sequence goes on from RCUC01123701.1 coordinate 31,826, forward strand.
CATCCTGCCTGGGTCCTGCCTTCCCATTCTTCTTGTACTGCCGAGGCCTGGCTTGTCCCCCAGGCGGCTGGTGGGGTGCCCGTATATTAGGTACCACAGAAACATGTGTATTGCCCGCAGGCGAGGCATTTTGGGCAGAAATCCTAGAGAGCGGCCGAGTCCTGGAACTGAGGCAAGAAAGCGGGGAGGGCAATGCTTGAGAACTCCCACCGATTCGCTCCAAAACCACTGAGTGCTGCTATGTCGCAGGTGCCAGGGAGACAGCACACATCCTTACTCTCACCGAACTTACTTTCCAGGTTATTTGTTACTTGTTATTTGTTACAAATAACAAGATACTTAGAATCATGCATCAGAAAACAAAGTGAGGAAGGGGGAGGAGGGCTGTGATTTCACCTAGAGGACAAGCAAGGTCCTCAAGGGGGCAGGGCGAGGGCACGCAGGTACCTGGGGATGTGCCCCCACCCCGGGGACAAGCGCGAGGTGCTGGAGATGCGCCCGGCACATTTAATGGAGGGCCGGGAGGCCGCAGTGATGGGTGCAGCAAGGGAGGAGGAAGGGTGCAGCAGGTAAGCCAGAGTGTGACGGAGAGGGACGGCCCTGGAGAGGGCCTGCCAAACCTCCACACAGGGCAGCCCCCTGCCCCAGCTTGATGGGGCTGTGTAAAATAACCCCATATCTAGGTTCTTTGAAAGCATCCTGTTTGTTGACACAAATGAAGTCTTGCCTGGCTTTTCCCGGGGAGAGAAGCCAGGTGAGGGAGCAGGGAGCCACAGGAGCAGGGGAGAGAGGATGAGTGGCCAGGAGGCCCTCCTCCACCACCATGCCTGCTGGAGGGACACGTGTACCGTCTTGTCTGTGCAAGTGCGGGCACTGCTTGGCCACACCTGCTCCTGCCCAGGACCGCCTCTCAGAGCCGAAGCCCAGAAGACTGAAGGCAGGCTGCACTGCTGGGACAGGGTGTGCAGAGAGGGAAGTCACATAGATGGCCTCTTCTGCCTAGGATCACAGGTCTGCGGGGCCATGTGCCCCCCACCAGGACATGGTCTATGCCCTGTCGAGTCACCTCTGTCCTCCTCTGCCAACATGCATGTTTATGGCCAGGAGAGGTGTGAAGCTGCAAACCCTCCCCCCTCCCCCGGGGTCTTTGGCACTTGCCCCGTGCGTTCACGTTAGAGCGGCCCGGTGGGGGCCCAGGGAGAAGGCAGCCCCATCAGAGAATGGACTTTGGGAAAATCATATGAACATTCAAAGTCCTCAATGACCATAACTACCAGGAGGGGTATGAGGTCTGGACAAACAGATTTTCTGTAGCTTAGAGAACATTCTAGCCCAAGGACACTGAGCAGAAAGAACTCACCTTTGTGACTAACTCCTTATGTTAGGTACGACCTAGTACAGTGTCACCCGAGCCTCCTGACAGCCCTGTGAGGTATGCAGGGCAAGAAGCATGCCTGCTATGCAGATGGGGAAACTGAGGCCAGCGGTGGCCATGGTACCAGCACCTCCATGACCCAACTAGTGATTGAGACCTGCTTCTTCCAACTATAGCCCCGTTCCAGAATGCGGCACAGCTAGTGACTCAAACATCGCCATGCAGACAATCCAGGGCGCGGCGCCAGACGGCGATGGGGAGCTGCTTGTTTACCTATAACAGGATTGTAATTTTTCAGCTGGGTGATGCCCATCTTCTCATCGGTTTTCTTCACCCGTCCGCTTTCTGGTTTAGAGGAAGCATTCGGCTGAGAGTCTCCTGATCCGCTTGGACCCTCTTTTCCTTGACTTTCGTCTTCAACTTCTTGAGGCGCTGGAGGCTGGGGCACCTTCACCCTGCAGTTCAAATATAAGATCGATAGAGTGCTGGGAGAACAAGGACTGGGAGGAAGGACACGGTCTGCCCTCAGGAATCAGACGCAGCCACTGGACCCTGGAGTTTCAATCTCTCCTGCCTGTCGGAGGCAAGCAGATGATGTGAATGAAAAAAAAAATGCATCAGGTCACTGGACATTTGGGGGTGACAGGGGCTGTGGGAACCTGCCAAGGGCACCCCACCTACTGGCCAGCTGCTACCTTGTAAGAAAGGTAGCCCAATGTGCTGGGTCCTCTGACACTTTCAGAAATGCCAGAGATCTGGGGGGCCTGGGCATGGCTCCATCCTCGAAGCATCCGACTCGTGACTTGGGCTCAGGTCATGATCAAAGGGTGGTGAGATCCAGCCCTGCGTCAGGCTCTGTCCAGCAGGCAGCCTGCTAGAGATTCTCCTTCTTCCTCTGCCCCCCATCCCTGCTCGCATGTTTTTAAAAAATATATTAAAAAAAAAAAAAGAAAAAAAAGAAATGCTAGAGATCAGGAATTGATGTGAAATCCATCAGTTAACCCAGTTCCAAGTACATAAGCCAAGGTCTGCAATCCCCGTGGAACCCTGTGCCTGCCCATCAGCCACGTCCAGTTTAAGCTCAGCTAAGAATTTTCTTCCAGCCCTGAGTTTTCTCAGTCCTGAGTTTGTTCAGTCTTAGTTTATGAACAAAATTAGAGAAGGCCTCAGAAAGGCAAGTAGACTCACTGTGAGCCATCAGGAGACCGAGTGAGCTTCCTACTTCACGGGGCCTGTGAGTCAGAGTGCTCTGTCAACACCATTAGGCAGAGTGGAATGAAGAACGTTAAGGCCATTTTTTTCCCCCTTAAAAATCCAGAAATTGGGGGCACCTGGTAGCTCAGTCAGTTAAGTGTCTGCCTTTGGCTCAGGTCACAATCCCAGAGTCTGGGGATCAAGCCTCACTATAGGCTCCCAGCTCAGTGGGGAATCTGCTTCTCCCTCTCCTTCCCTCCTCTGCTCATCAAGCTCGTGCTTTCTCGCTCCCTCAAATAAAATCTTAAAACAACAACAACAAAAAAAAACAAATGCAGAAATTGCTCCTAAACCCGTGAATACACTGGTCTTGCCTGAGTATAAAGGGCGAAAGTGCTATGGGCGGGGACACAAAGACTAGGCAGCTAGCCCGTGGATTCCTGTGGGGGACCGCCACTTGCCTGTTTGCTGTGCTGGAATTGGAGATCCGGAAACGGACCTGCTCGATGGCACTTCTCACCAGCGGGTCATTCTGGTCCATGGATGGGTGCACAACCAGATCCACCTGCGGAGTGAGAGGTCAGTGTCCCAGAAGGGCAGGGGAAATGCTGAGGGAGCCCTAGCTCTGCACCTAGCTTCTCGGTGGGTGCCACCTGTTCTCATTAACATTTCCAGGAGATGTTTGGGACCAAAACGAAAGGCCATTACAATTTCTGGCATCAAAATTCCTTGAGCTCTGCTGTTGGAGACATGCTGCTCGGCTCAGGGGAGGAATGTCTGCCTTGGAAAGAGAGCAGCCCGCCTGGCAGTCCCCTGGCTGGGCTGTCCCGGCCCCCAGCCTCTGCCGCTACCTGGTGGCCCGCTCCTGCTACCCTAGTGCAGCTATTTGAGAATTTCCCATAGTCGCCTGAGGGCTTCCATCTGGAAAAGGTAAGCAGCTTTCATTAATCTCCCCTTGCTGAGAGTGCCATCGTGGAACTCCTGCCAGGCCTGCATCTAAATCAACTGGCAGAGGATTTAGAGCTGCTTTTGTTCTCTTCCCTCTCCCAGGGTACTGAAGCTGAACAGTTCGGGTGGTGACCACTGCACGCGTGTTATCTGGGGTGACAAAGGGAAAGAGCTTGGTGGAGATGAGCAGAGGGGTGCGAGGGTGGTGTCTGGGTGAGAGATGGCAGGCGTCACGGTCACGGCCCCTGGAGAGCCAGGCCTTTCTTCCATCTCTCCTGCCCGCAGCACAGAGCAAGGTCAGGTTTCCTAAACGGATGGCTCTGGCCAGCATGCCTCATGTTGACAGTGGCCCAAGGGGAGAGGTTGCAGTACCACCAGGATGGGGACCTTTCGCCCGTGCCCTGCCAACTTTGTGGGGATTCTGCAAGGCTTGGGTGAGATGTAGTTAGGCAACACTTCAGAACACTTACATGCACGGAGCAAATGCATTCCCATTTCCCATTTCCCACAGGCTAGAGCCCAGCAGCCAGCCCACTCCCCGTCCGCCCAGTGTTTAGGATGCAGGAGCAAAGGCCAACTGTGTCCTTGTGTCTGAGGTCTTGGGATCTGTGGTGCTTATGCCTCGTGCTCTGTCCCCACCCTCTCCCTCCACACCACCTGCTGGACACTAGGGCAAACAAGAGCTGGACACACAGATCCCCGGGCCATTCCTGGACTGGGGGAGATTCTCTTGCCCTCATCACCGTCCTGAGAAGGCCACCCACACCCTTCTAAGTAACTGCCCTGTGAAGATGAACAGAAATCTAAGGGGCTGCGGCTGAGGGGTGGGGGCTTTGGCCCTTCAATGAGAGAGGTCAGCACAAGGACCCCCCCCCCCCACACTTGCTCCAGGGGAGGAGTGACAGGCTGCCAGGGGTGGGGGCGGGGGAAGGAGAAGGGCAAGGTCATGGGGACTGAAACAGCAGATAGGAAAATGATGAGAGCTGCCAACCCAGAAGGGCAGAAACGGTGTAAGTCATTTCTCAAACGGCTCCGTTTCTCAAACTTCAAACCAAAAAATAAGATAAAGTAAAAAAGCAGAAATGACCTTGCCAGCTTATTAAGGAAACGCCACATCAAAGCACAGCTTTCTTAAGGAAGAGATTTACAACGCAGCCACAAAAGAAGGGTCAGGCAATTACCAGCGCCTGTCCTTGCAGCACCTTCCCTCTGGTCTCTGGACCCGGCGGGGCTCTCTCCAATTACTCTGACCCTGAAAACTCTAGGCCTTAGGATACATGCAGCGCTATGAGCTCCAGTTGCTATGGGAATGGCCCCCAGCCTTAAATTTCATAGAAATGGATAAATTCAAGACAGAAGATCTACGGGTGCTCAGGGCGTCCGGAGTGACCACCGGCACTTCCTTGGGGACATTTCCTCCCATCTCTGTGGAAATCGTTCTTGGTGCCCTAGTCTACACCTTCCACCTGCTACCTGTAGCTGAGTCTCTGCCAGCAGGCTCTGCCGGACTCTGATGTGTCACTCAGGATGGGCCTGGGTGCCGGACACCTGCTCTTGGACCCACACGTGCTGCCCCAAGATCCAAGCACGTTATCCTGCCTTTGCGTTTCCAGCCTCCCCAGGAAGCCAGCAAGGCCCCTGCTCCCCAGATGAGGAGGTACAATGGGCGACTGAGTTACAGGCAGCAATGGAACAAGTGAAATCGGATGAGGGCAAGAGGAACCGGACGAGGAAGCCTCCGAGAACAGGAGGCCGGCGTGGGGGGCGCCAGGGGAGCCCGCACCTTCTTCTTGATGCCGTCCTGGATGACTGTGGTACGGTACAGCCTCAGGAGGCCCTCCTCGGACAGGTTGCGCACCAGGCGGACGATGGACTTCTTACAGCACTTGGTGGACACGCCTTCTTGCTTTTCCTGATCCATAATCATTTTCTGGATCCTGGGGTGTCACACAAGAAGAGGTTAGTATTCCCAACAATCTCATCATGAGGCGGCTAAAGACAAGCCGGCACTCACAGCAGCTTCCTGTGCTGAGCCTTTCCCCCAGGAGCTAATGGGAACTCATGATTCCTGATGATGACAGGAGGGGGTGGGGGGACCCTGAATGCCGTGATGGAGATCTGTCTTCACCCTGTCTCCATGCTCATTTAACTCCCAGACAGGTGGACCAGGGTCCTGCAGTCGACACTCAGGTCTGCAGCTCTTTCTGATTCCTCTCTTTGTGTGCACCCACCGCCCCGCCCCTGTCTAGATCTTACCGAGGGACTGAAGTGACATTTCTGGATTGTGGATTACTGAATGGCAGGGCCAGCAGGACGTGAGGAAGGCCCAGCCAAACCCCTCATGGCACAGACGAGGGGACGAGTCTCCCCAGGCCCCAGTTACAGAATTAGGATGAGGCCCACTGCAAGGCTCCTTCTAATTGAGCGGCTCTGACACTGGTGCCTCAGAAGCCAGATGTGGCCGGGAAGCAGTGGTGATGGTGGCTTAGAAGGACCCCTATGGGGCACAGGGCCCTACGTGCACAGAGCCAGCCCAAACACACGTGCTCTGCCTACATCTCTGTTTCTGCTTTCACATTCGACCGTATTTAAGCCAAATGCACCAAGCAGAACTAAGAACAGTTCATAAGCTGATGCTATTACTTGTCCAAGTTTCTTCTCTAAGGAAAGAGAGAGGCCCTGCACCCCCACCTTCCGCTTCTCGCTCCCTTGGTCTCCCCCCATCTAGGGCCTTGAAGCTCCTCAGTGTCTACACTTTCCGAATCACCAGAAGTGCTAAACCCTCCCTTTTACATGGGGCAGCTAGGGGAATCTTCTGACTCAGAAGCCGTTCGGTCATTTCCGTGACTTGTGACAGCAAGCTGGCCTGAGATGCACAGTGAGCATAGATGGGCGGACAGACAGCCCCTTACGTGAACAAGCTCTCGATTAAGCGCAGGTTGGTGACGGCTTCTATGATCAGGTTCCTGCGTTTGAGCAGCCGGTAAGTTTCGTGGGGTTTGTCTTGGCCTGGGCCGTGCTTCCCCGTCTTCTGGGAACCGCTGCTCTCCTAGAATAGGGACGGAGAGAATGAGAACACTACGGTCTGAGTGCGGTCGGGGGCCAGGCACCATCCCCGCGGGCGTGCTTTGCCTCTTTAGGCAGTTTCTATGCCCACATTTTAGGAAGGAAAAGTCAAGAGGACCATGTGTCTCTGGGCATATCGGACAGAAGCAGGGGTGGGCTGGGTTCATGCAGTTGCCTCTAGGTACGTTAGGATGTGTGCCAAAGGAAAGACAAGGGGAGACGAAAAGAGCTGTGTGGGCTCTCTCCCCTTCCTGCCAAAATGCCCACGGTTCTCTTCATGGCTCCTGTCCTCCAAGAGTTTCCATGAACTCGTTCCATGTGCCCTTAGAGCAGATTTGTTCAAGCCCCTGTGTGTCCCAGGAAGGGAGGGGAAATCCTGACTCCAGCATATTTCCTTCACATCACTTGGCACAAATGAGCACCCCATGGCAGCCCAGGACCCCCTGCGCCGGAAGCCCTCCTCACTCAGAGCAGTGCTTTCCGGAGAATGAGAACAGCCAGCCCCAGATCACTTCTCTGTTGAGGGCCGGGGCTTCAGGAGAGGCAAGGTTCTCTCCTGAAGGGGGACCAGCTCAAAAGGGTTCATGATTCAAGAAGGGGCTCGGGAGAGATCTTTGTGCTCTCTCGCATCGAAGCAAACATTCTGGAGGGGAGCCACAGGAGCCGCATGGCCACCTGCCAGGGCAGGGGATCGCTGCTGGAGAGCAAGGTGAAGACATGCTTGGCCAACAGCCCTCCAGATACGGCCTTCATGCCCTCTTCTCAGCACATGGAAGAAAGAAGGACAGCATTCTTCTGTTACTTGGGGAACAAATTTCTAAGAGGCAGAGAAAGAGCTGAGCCAGGTGGCAAGCAGAGGAATTCTAGGACCTGGAGGAAGTGTGCATGCACTGGAGACATGTAAGCCTGAGCAGAAGGTGCCAAGGTGGGGGAGCAAGGCAGGCAGACCCTCCGGAACCTGCTGGCATCTACCTGCTGGCAGGTTTCTTCAGTGCGACACAGTCCAACCAGGACTTGAGAAATTATGGCACCCAAAGATGAGGAAAGGGCTACAAGTTTCTAGAAAAATCCACAAAAAACCTTTGCAACCCCACACTCCATCGCTTCTGCTATAAGGCTGGTACCAAAACCACAGGCCTCCACGCCAGCAAGGGAGAAGCAAGGGGGGAGCTGCACACATGTGGGTTCTGGTTCCCACTTTGCATCCATCAAGCAGGCAAGTCACTCACTCCCCAGGGGCCTCCCGGGTCTTGTCCTGGTCGAGACCCAACATCGACCTCACAGGGGTGTCGTGAGGCCTCCGCAAAAGAGCAGAACAGCCTTGAAAGCCGCCCCGATCCCAGCCATGCCCAGTGCACGCTGCCTCGTCCTGACGCTGTGCTGTTGAAGCCAGGAGGCGCCACTGGCGGGTTCCGAGGCTTGTTCGAGGCTCATTCAAGTGACAAAGGATGGCCTAAGGTGAACTGAATCACATCACAAGAGCTGTGCTCCTGTGTCAATTGCCTTTTTAATCCTTCTAATTACGCTGATGAAAAGCATTTGATTCTACTGCGTCCTTAAAGCCACGACCCCCAACAGCATCTGGCCAGAACATACTCAACAGTTTCGGTTTTCCTTTATCTATTTTATAATTACCTTCCTCTCTTGGCCAGTGATACTGGCCTTCCAGCTAAGGCAGGGCTTCTCAGCGCCGGCACTGCTGACGTCTGGGGCTGGGTAAGTCTCTCCTGTGGGCTGTCTTCGCACATTCTAGGAGATTAAGCAGCAGCCCCTGGCCTCCACCTACCAGACACTGGGGGCCCGCCCCCCCAGCTGTGACCAGCAGAAATGCCTCGTCCAGACATGCCGATGTCCCCTGGGAGGCTAAACTGGCCGAGATCGGGAAGAACTGCTAATCTAAACAAATTTTCCCTCCAAAACAAATTTAAGTAAAAAGAATAAGTTGTTGGAAATGAAAAGGCCGCATAAACAACCGGGCTGGCTTTCTGGCCGGGCGGAGAGGTGGTGTATGGATGCCCAGCAGCCCACTGCCCGACACGGAATGCTCTGCGAGAGGCGCTCTTATCATTACTGATTCTGCTCTTGTTGCCGGGATTCTCAGGCGCAGAACTGGGAAGGCCAAGGTCCACCTGCCCCCAGTGCTCCCCACCGTGAGCACTCACCTTTGGGTTTTCGTGCCTGACCTCTTCGATCACGGTTATGTCGCCGCTGCTGTTCTTCATGCTGCGGGAGCTGAAGGACACGCCAGGGTCTGAGGACGAGCTGGTGTCATGAAGGCTGTCCCGGCTCGCAGAGCTCTGGCAGGGTTGCTCCTCAGCCGCTCCTAGGGAGGAAGGCAGCTGCTTCTTCGGGGGGTGGAGGTTTCCGACTTTCCAGCCGCCTGCAGCGAAGGGGTGGTGGGAAGCAGGACTGAACTGGGGCCCCATCGAGGGACAGAGAGAAGGGAGAGAAGGGCACTTCTGCTCAGCAGCCAGACCAGCCCCCTCGCAGGCCCAGGATTCCATGGGGTTGGCTGGAGGACTTGGGTACATGCCTCCCCACCACCCCAAGACCCTGCTCAGCTGGATGCCAGACTCCACCCTGCACGTGTTTCCAAAAGTTCTAACTGAACTAAAAACTTGAGGGTGCCTCAGATGGCTGGAGGGAAGGGGACTGAGGAAGGTGACTGGATCCCATCCCTTTACTGGTGAAAACACAACAGAGCAAACTGAACACTGGCCAAGGAGAACTGACTTGCAAGCAGCCAGGAGACAGACCACGTGACTGTCTCCTCCAAACTTAGGGATTATGAGATCAGGTGACACCAGCAGGTCCCCAGTTAGGATGGCACCAAGGAGATCCCCAGGTGTCCGCTAAACTGAACAGGCTGTTTTCTGAAGATCGCCAGCAGGTCAGATGGAGAGCACATGTGCCCCCCAGCCTTGCCTGCCCTCCCCCCAACCCCGAGGGCACCCCCTTACCCTTCGCCGAGGCAGAGTGATGAGGCTGGGCCCCGAGACTGGCGTTTGAGCAGGACTTCCCGTCACTCTGGGATACTCTGCCTTTCCTCTTGCTGCTGCCCTCCTCCTCACTATCGGACTCAGAGAGGAAGGTGTCCTCCCCTTCAGGCACGAGTGACTCCTCCTGCACCGAGGCCAGGCTCACGGTGGTTAGCAGCTGGCTCCGGGCTTTCTCCCTTTTGTACTGTCGGCTCAGATCACTCTCTTCTGCAAACACGCAGGAGATGTACTTGGTGGTCCGTTGACGCCCTTCGTCTTCCATGAACCCCTGGAAGGGATGAGATGTGTTTGGTCACATCTGGAGGGTGCGACAATAATCACGCATGTGGGTGAGCTGGGGGCTGCAAGGGCTGCTTCCTGATCTTTCCTGAACCTGCTCTGTTATTGCCCAGGCCCCAAATTGGCCCCACGGATGTTCCCTCCCTGTCTTCCTGTCTGGGCATCTCTTAGCTGCTGCTTCCACAGGCCTGTTGGAGATGGTTTTCCCCACTGCCATCCTAGACGTGCATCTGCTCTATGGGACTGTGAACTCCCTGAGGGCAGGGTCCTAACTTGGCCCTCCCCACCTCCCCAGTGCCCGGCACAGGACTAGGCCCGCAGGAGATGGTTTGGGAGCAGTGAGTGTTAGCTATGTAGGATTTGAGGGTTCGGAAATGTTGTCATGAACTGGAGGTCACCAGCTCCATGTGATCCCTGCCTTGGGGACGGAGGATGAGGCCATCACCTACCCACACTCATTTTTATCTTCCAGAACAGGGGAAAAGGGGCTCCCCCGGGCCCTTAACGGTAGGAAGAGCAACATCATCTATATGCCAAGCTCATGCCGAGGCACACATCACGCGCTCTGCAATCATCAGCTCAACTGTAATCATGCTTCCAACAAAACGGTCCAAATGTTGGCAAGAAGAGAGGAAAGGATAAGGGCTGGAGTGCGGGCATGAATTCCTAAAGGGGACAAGCAGACGCATACGGGTGGCCAACCCGCTGTCCCCAGGAACCAGGCAGATGGCGAGAGAAGGTGGCCTGAGTGGGGGCCAGGGCTCCTGGACAGCACCTGCTTTAGCTGAAGGGGCCATGAGAGGTTGGCCAGCCTCCTGAAAGCCACCACATGGCTATGCCCCCTATGCAGCCAGTCTCCTGCTGACTTTTCAGGGCTGAAGGCTCGTTCTGTTTTTAAAATGGGAAACCAACAACAACCAGTGTCAGGGCGTGGCCTGCAGGCAGCTACCTGCGGCTGAGACCGGAGGAGACAGCCCTGGGCTAGCACACCCTGCCTGTGACCAGACACCATGAAGAGGGGCATGTGACGCGCCATGTTACCTTGACAACCTTGAACCTCTGAAGAAGACGACACAGCATTCTGGCTTCCAGCTTTCCCACATTCATAGCCACTCGGATTTCAGCTTGGGAAATGCCTTTTGTGCCTCTGCGCTCAACTGTGGGAAATGAAAGTGCGTGAGCTGCAGCCTCAGTGAGTGTGTGCGTGCCCACCCACACAAGGCCAAGTCCGCTCCTGCCACCTCGGGAAGCACAGACTCATCCAACTGCTAAACCAACACGCAGAATGAAGTCTATGCCCCTCTCTCCCTCCCCTGCCAGGAGCCTCTGAGCCCTCCTTCCAGAAGCTGATGCTTCAGTGCGGCCTCCTCCCCTCAGAGCCGTAAGGGCCAAGTGGCTGGCTCTGGGCAACCTCGCTTTTGCCCTGCAGCAGGGAGCTCACTCTTTCACATGGACTTCTCCAGATCCATGAAATAGATTCTTTTTTTTTTTTAATTGTTTTTAATGAAGAACTTTTTCCATTTCCCTGGCCTTCTGGGCAGACTCAGATGCATTCCGAACACCACAGCCAGCAGTGTCCCATAACAGCTGCCCGCCAGCGGGGGTGGAGGGGGGCAGAGTGCTGTGGGCCCCCGCGGTAAGCGAGCAGCCGGCGACTGTGCTCTATCCACCGCTCCGTCTACTTTGTCGCCTCCTGCCCTGTTACACGCTGTCACTGTCTGTGCCTCCAAGAAGCCCTCTGAAATCTACTCAGTGGCTCCGGGACTGGGACCTCCAGGACAGAGCCTGGCGGGCGTGGGGGCAGGGGAGGCACAAGTCCCCCCGTAAAGTACACGAACCACAAGGGCAGGCTTGCCGGCAAAGCTCTGTGTTCAGAAATAGTTGCCCCTTTATTTCCTCCTGCAGCGGGCACCTGAGGCTGCCAGGTACGAGCCATCTGGACAAAGGAGGGCGTGCAGCCTTGTACTTGCACAAAAATAGGGGAGGGGCGCCTGGGTGGCTCAGTCAGTTGAGCATCAGACTCTGGATTTCGGCTCCAGTCATGATCTCAGGGTCTTGAGATCGAGCCCCATGTTGGGGTCCATGCTGGGCATGGAGCCTGCTTGAGATTCTCCCTCTCCCTCCACCCAGCCAAGGGCACACTCATGCTTTCTTTCAAAAAAAGAATCAAAAGAGGGGACTAGGATGTGTCACCATATCAAACAAGTACCCTGCTCAAAGTGGGCATGGGAGGGTTGAGGGTTGGACTTTTCCCAAGATGTGTTCTAAGGAACCCATTTGGAGTGACAGTAAGAGTTGATTAAAAAATGCCAAAAAGCCCCTCAGAAAGGCTGCACTGATTCCCTGGCATGGCTTTGTACCGGCTGCCACTCGCATCCTGTGGCCACCGTGCCTCCTCCCGTCCTCCTCCCCACAGGGACCCGCGGCCACCCCGTCTATGGCTCTGGGACACTGCTGTCTTATGCAGATCCTAGGGGGTCGAGGGGAAGGGTGAGGAGTGGGGAGAGATGCTTTTCTCCCCACTCCTCACCAGCCTCTGAGCCTGCAGTAAGTCTAGATAGATCTCAGAAGACTCGAGCTAGCTCTTGAATGCCTGCACTGTAATATTAAGGGCTCAGCTTCTTTGTGCCTTCCACAGAGGGCCCCGCTCTGACGTCCTGCTCCTGCTCCTCACTCAGCCCCCCTCATGTGCGGGGTACATAGCATCCCCAGAGCACGGATGTGGGAACGGAGGCTCGGGACCTTGCTGCCGTCCTACAGAGCAACTACTCACACTCAGATCCGACCCAAAGCCTGACCCTTCCAAGGAACCACGGGGCTCCCTGCCGCTGCCCAGTCTCAACCACATGCCCTCTCTCCTTTGCCAGCCCTGGTCCGAGGGACCCACATGCCAGCAGGCACTCGTGCAGGGGACCTACTGAGTTCGTAGGTCTGTGTGAGCATGTCCCGCTCGTACACGATGTCCACCGGGGGCACTGCCTTAGAGATGACCTCCTCGTCCTCATCGTCGTCCTGGTCATGGTCGTCCTCGACCTTCCGCTTGAATTCCTTCAGCAGCCTGAGGCAGCGCACCATGACGTCCGTCCCTAGGAACGCAACACGGCATGGTTTCCAGCAAAGAGGAGAACACTGCTGGTGGCGGGGAAGGGGGGGCAAGGGGTAGGGGGTATGGGGCACAGCTGAGACAGAGACCCAGAGAAAGGAACTGAGCTCAGAATATTGGAAATAGCACGTCCTAGGGCACGAGACCTGAACGTGTCCTCCATAGAACCGTTTTTGTGTTCCCTGTAATTAGTAAACAAGGAAATGCAAATGAGAGGAATAATGAGGCGCTCTATCAGTCCTATTAAGCAAACAGCGGCCTTCTCCTACTCGAGACAAGCTCGGTGATGAGGGGGAAGTGGGCCGCCTGTTCATGCCAGCTCCCCGGCACCGGCACCTGGCACACGAACAGCATTGCTGAACGGGGAGACCCGCTGCCAGTAAGTTGCAGCAGCACTGTGGCTGAGTTCTTAGAACCCTCTGAGGGGACTGCTGGAAGGCTTTCACCAATGATGCCAAGAGTGGGAAATTTATTCCAAGAAAACTCCAGAAGGAGGCAAAAGCTGCCAGCCCGAAGAGGTCCACACAAGACTCTGTGCTCTAGCTTTCTGGACCACACAAACAATGAGGGACTGAGCGGCGGGGTGCGGGCCAGCGTGGCCCTTCAGACATGCACAGTGTGCCACACCCAACCCACACAAGCACATGAGAGAAAAGTAGCCAGCCTGAGCCATGGCTATACCAAGAGAAGCTGTAAGGGAGAGCAAACACATCTCAACACTTTACTGGTATGAACTCACTTGTGTGATCCTGATAATCTCAGGAGGCATTTTACAGAGGGGGGGAAACAGGTACAGAGGATGACATGACTTGCCCACACTCTCTGGAGCTTATAAGCGGTGGGGGCAAAGGTACTCGGGCAGGGTCACAGGTCTCCACTGTGGAAGAAACGATCCCGCACTAGGAGGTCCTAGGACAGAGGAGTGTGGGGGCAGAAGAAGGGCCCCTCGAGGGTGGCCATGCCCTGCTACCTGGAACCTGCAAAAACGTGACCCTGTATGGTAAGAGGGACTTGTGGGCGTGAGTGAGTTAAGGCTTTTCGCTGTGGGGGTGGTCTTAGTCCGGAGAATCCAGATGGGCCAACATCAGAGTCCTCAGAGAGGGAGGGAGGAGGATAAGAGAGAGAGTGGAGGATGCCAGGCCGCTGGCTTTGAAGATGGAGAGAGCAGCGGCCCAGGCAGGCAGGGGCCCTGTAGAGACCGGAAATGGCCAGGAAGCGAGTTCTCTCTGAGAGCCTGCTGAAGGAGCAAAGCCCTGCCGACATCACGGATTTAGCCCTAGGACACCCATCTCAGACTTCTGGAACTCTGAAACCATAAAGCAGGGCCATTTGTAGTCACTAAGTCTGTAGTAACTGTTAGCACGAGGATGTGGACGGTTTCTCCACCTGGACACTGAGGGGTATAATTCAGGTACCAGTGCCAAGTGGGGGCATAATAAAGCTGGTCTCTTGTCCAGCAATCTTGTGCAGGAGCTGTGGCCACCAAGGGCCTTCCCGTGGATGGGAAATGCTCACACCGAGCACTGCAGATTGACCTCTGAGCAAGGTCAGGTACAACATTCCAAGTGGGGAAGGGGAGTCTCATGGGGGGGCAGAGTATGCGGCCTGCAGGTGAAATTCACAAACAGCAATGCATCTCAAGGCCCCGAACTCATCAGACTTACCCTCGGAGCAGAGTCTGGCCAAGGCCAATCCACCAGAACCCTCCCAGAAGGCAGGCCTGGGGCAAATGGTCACAGAAGTGTGGGAAGCCTCAGGCACTAGTCTGGTGCTCATTTGCCTGCATTCCTCACGGTGATAGCAAATCCCCCCCGTTCGTGATTTTTCAAGAGAAGAAACAGGACATCACAGCACTGGCTTCCTCAAGCCTTCGCTCCCTCCACGCCTGCCAGGCTCTCTCAGGTTCTCCCGCTTCCCAGGGCTCTGTCCTTTGCTTGGGGTTCCCGCCCTGCTCTCTCCCTCCATTTCTTCCTCTCCAGATGGAAGCCTAAAGGAACGGGGAGGGGAGGCATGGTGATGAGGGGGAGACTTGGGCTCGTTTGTATGGGTGAAAATTATTTCGAGGCTCAAATGACCACAGAACTGGATGCTTCACTGGGATTTCCTCCTAGGAGTGAGCACACCCAGTACACAGGCAGAACACCAACCACCAAGTCATTCCCCACTCAGTCTTCCCCCGCTGTTCTCTACCCAAGGCCCTCCCAGGCCTCTCAGCTCCCAGGTCCCCCTTTTGCCTCTCAGACAGTGCTCCTAGAACGACCGCCCACTCCTAATGTTAAAACTATTTCCATTGCTCGAACGCACGCAGTGTGCCGGACACTGATTGAAGCTCTCCGTGTGTTTCATACAAGCTGGTCCTCCCCGCAGCCCGAGCCGGTGGCGGCTACCATCCCATTTCCCTCCTGAGGACACCAGGAGCTAAGGCATTTGCCCAAACTCCCGCTCCTTAGTAAAGGAGGAGCTGGGATTTACCAGGCTGCCTGTCTTCTGAGCCCAGGTCCCCAACCATGGACAACATAAGGCCCCTAACGCAGAGGCATCCGTGTGACCGAGCACAGAGGGTGACCTGGGGCCAGGGACACTGGCTTCTGTGGGAGCGGTGGCCCAGGGCAACACATAGGGGAGACAGACCAGCACACCTCAGCAACAGCCAGGTGTTCTTTCTCCCACTCCATTTTAACTTCCTTATGAGCTGAACTGGCCAAGGAAAGATACACAGGGAGGCGCGGACATCAGCGCAGGGTGCGGCAGAGAATGGCCATGACACACTCGTGGGTCAGAAGAGCAAGGAAGGAAGCCCCTCTTGGCCTTCCCAGCTTTTGCTCCTCATAGCGTCAGGTCGGCACCGGAGCTCCCCTCTGCTTCAACAGCACGCGATGCCTGTCCCCCATCACAGCCTCGTCCCAACGGCCCTGCTGCCGCCTCTGCTGCCTGCCAGGATGGCCAGACCTTCAGAGGAGCATTGGGAGGAAGTGGGGCTCCAGGGTCAGGCAGACACGGAGCATCTCAGCTCTACAATCATCTGTTTCAGAGACTCTGGGGAACTGACTGAGCAGAACTCCTTGCGTTCCCCTTAGCAAAATGAGAGGCTGGCGTTTTCCACCTCATGCCCAGAGAAGACGCCCATGCAGGGGCTGGCACAGTGGTCAGCTGGCCCGAGCAGCGAGCACCTGTTACATCACAGGCCTTACGTGAACTGACCCTTAGATTGCACAGTCCAAAGCTGGGGACCCCCCAGAAACCCCACTGCACAGGTGAGTCTCCAGCATACTTTCAATGGAGGGTTCAGCTCAAGTTGCTCAGACAGGGCTCAGCACAAGGCCACTTGCTTCCAGAGGGCCAGGCAGGATGCATCCTGGCAGGATGGCTGCTTGGGGGAGGGGGGGTAGGGGCCATGGGTCTGCAGCTCCATCCATCCCACACAGCATGGCTGGTTTCCCTGCCAAGAGTCCCAACAGCACTGACTTTCTTCTGGAGTCATCACACAAGGAAACCCCGATCATTTAACCAAGCTAAGGAGAATGTCTAGCCTCGTGGGGTTGCAGGGAGAATTGTTAAGACCTGAGGCCAGTGGGGGAGGCAACACCGTGTAGTCTGTGGCTCATGGCTCCAAGGAGCCACCAGGAATTAGTTTCGCCAGCCTTCCATACCTTTCCTACAGCTCTGGAGATTTGCCAGCCCCAGAATTCCAATTTTTATTCTTGGGATCCCTTCAGCTCATATTTGGCTATTTTTAAGGCAATTTTAAGGAGCCTGTTACAGACCTCAAGTCGGCAAAAGCCAAAGCGGAAGGGGCCAGAGCGAGACCCCAGGCAGCACACACCCGCAGGACAAACCGGTCTGTCCGAGTGGCCACCCTGGCAACCAGCCATGCTGCCCGGAGGAGTCACAGGCCTGTTAACAGCACCCACGGATGCCTGGGCACAGGGCTTATTTCCCAGGAACAAAAGTCACGACAGAACCAGCCAGATCACTGCACTCAAGCGTTTTAAAGGTAGAGCGTGCGCTAATGTCCACGGTTCTGTTGTGCCAAAGATCCAGGATGGGCTCGCCGTGGCACGAAGGAAGAATGGCTTCATTTCGATACTCTGAAGAGCCGGAAAGAAGGGAAGGGGTGAATCCTTCCTGAGAACCCAGGATGTGGCAGGTGATTTCAGAAGCTATTTTAATCACTGGGCGGATTCTGCTTATGACACGTGCCACCTTACAAGAAAGGAAAACAGGCTCAGAGGGTTCATGTGGCCTAATGGATGTCCTGGATCTAGAAAGTGGCCCTTCTCCCACAGTGGGCAACCTGGCTGGGCTTGCAACTTCCAATTTCTATCGAAAAACACCATTCTCTGTAAAGGGAAATCCTGAGAGGACGTGAAGTGGGACCAACAGCCTGTGTTTCTCACATTCCCAGCCAAGATCTCACCTGGCCACCTAGCAGACTGGTGCTCTCAACGTGATGAACCCAGGAGAGAACAAAAACAAGATGGGAACAAGTAAGCACCATGCCAGATTCACTCTTGAAGTCACCCATGAAGGGATAGTCTTACTGGTGAGCCAGGGAGAGGTCATGTAAATTCAGTTTTACTCCTGTCCTGCCACCCGGCCCCCTGCCCAACCACACACCCCTAGATGGGCCTGGGGTGGCCAAGTGCTAGGGTAGTGTATCAGGTAGTCTGGAAACTGGAATGAGAAACCAGCCCATGGGACAATCTAAGGAGGTAAGGGCTTTGGGTAACTGCTGGACACAGAATTCAGGGCTGCACTCCGAATGAGGGAGGCTGCAGCCCATATACCAGAGTGATAGAACTTGTTAGAAATCTGGGCTCCGGGGGCCCCTGGGTGGCACAGTTGGTTTGCTTAGGTCATGATCTCTGGGCTGAGATGGAGCCCCACATCATGCTAAGGGAGCCTCATGCTCTTCCTCTGTAAAATGGACATAATCCTAACAGCATGGCTGAACTCACCTGCTGGAAAGGACCGGGGAGTGAACGCAGGTAAGGTGCTCAGCCTCACAAACTAAGCACACGACCTGCCCCGTGATGACAGGGAAAGGAGCCAGGAGTGCTGGGAAATGAGGCCGCAGCTGGAGCTAGGCAGGGGAAGGTGAGAGGGGAGAGCCCAGAGGCGGATGCTAGAGGGCCCCCAGAACTGTCTAGGCATGCGCGGGCGGAGGGTTGCAGAAGGACAGGGATGAACAGGAAGGCTGTGTGAGGTTTGGAGGCCAAGCAATGCCTCTCGGTATTTTTTATTTTGTAGCCCTGTTTGCCTTTATTCTGTAGACACGATTTGAAGTTTTTTCTGCAGTGGATGTGGGAGATGGACTGGGGAGAAGACCGGCAGGGGGAGCCCACATCTTCCAACTCTCCTGCCTTGGACGGCTGTCCTAGGCTGACCCCGTCTTCAGCCCCTGCCCCTGCTTAGGCCCCAGGCACTCACCCACCAGCCCCACAGCCCATGAGTTCAGCCCCTGCCCTCTCTCAGGAAGGTAGCAGAGGGCTGTGGTTAGAGACTCATACCTTCTGTGCTCAAACCTCCACACCGGCCCTTCCTCAGCCCTTCCTCATTCTACGACCTGAGGCAAGGGATCTGTGCGTTGGTTTTCTTATCAGTGGAGGGAAGGAAAAGAAGAGCGCCCACATGATGGGGTGGTCAAAAGGATCTGAATCAAGCACTAACACTTGACACAGAGCCTGGTATGATCTATGGAAGGCTTTTCCACCTCTCCCTGGCCTCCAAGACTGTCCACAAATGGGACAACAGAATGGAAGAATGTCCCTTGGTGCCTTCCTATTTCTCAGGGTCCAAGATGAGCCGATGGAGCCCAAGTTCCCCATGCTAACCAAGCAAGGTGACAAGGGGGCTGACAAACCACATCCATACAGGAGGGCTCACAAGCTTTAGGACACTGCGAAAATGCTCTTAGCTGGTGATGAGTTCCAGAGCCTCCACTGAACACCCAGGGAAAGAACCACCTCCCAAGCCCTTTGGGCTAAGTCAGGGATGGACCCATTTAGGTCCCTGGAGGCTCTTAAGAGACCCATAGAAGGGCTTGTGGAAACCATGCTGGGCTGGGCATGACCGCAGCAGACCTTTCTTGAGGGCTCTGAGCCAGGCACCAGTTAAGAATGGAGCGGTACCCGGCATGGACACATCTGTCACTTTACTGGCCTCCCAGCCAACCTGTGGCCAGCAGGTCCCCTCTGCGACGGGGCATGTGCTCACACGTCCCTGCCCTCACCTCTTCCAAGCCCTGAGAGCAATCTCACCAGCCCCCCTGCACATCAGTCCTGCGTATGGCACACCTATAGCCACATGCCCCTGTCATACTCTGCAGACTAATCCCCTGGCCCTTCACCACCTGCCTCCACCTCCCACAGCACAGCTGGGACGGGTGCATAGGAGCCACGAGGGAAGGACTATTTCCTACCAAGGACACTGTCCCCAGGTGCTGAGCCCCTTCACGAGTGGGAGGGCTGCTCAGGGCTCAGCTTGACTGACTCAAGGTCTGGAATGAACGCCATGGAAGATCTTAACTCCTTAATTCCACCTTTTAGGCGCTTGCCTCTAATCGTTTTTGGGTTTTTATTTTCCATATTAAAATGTCTGTTTCTTTTATCTGTCTTAAATATTGAGAGTAATTACCCTTCATTTTTGAGCTGGCATCCTTTAATCAACTTTGCCACTTTTAACTGAAAGAGATCTTGCTATTTTAACTACTTTACTGGTTCCACCACCATGTCCTTCCCCCCGCCCCATGCCACTAATTTTCTAAGCTTTAAACTCAGCTCCTGACTATCTTTTTCTATCCCTTTCATGTTTATGTTCACCCTTTATCCTTTTTGTTTCTGATCTTCATTCTTTTTAATTCCTCTCTCCTGGTTTCAAAGCTCTTTTAAACCTTTATCTTTATTTTATTGTGTTTTAATCCTTCTTGATATGGCTTCTTTTTCCTTAGCTTGTATACTTTAATCCTGCTATAACTTTTCAAAAGTCGCTCTGTGCCATTTTAATGATCTTAATTGAGTTTGCTGCACCCGTTGCAAGTGTTTCTTGCTGTTCATTTTGAACAGCTTTACTGAGTCACGATCCACATTCTGCACCATTCACCTCGCGCACTGTACACACCAGTGGTGATGTGGTGTATTCCCAGGTTAGCTGTATCTGTCCGCAGTCCAATTTTGAACACTTGCCCCACCTTAGACCTTGAGCTGGCACCCTGGGTGCCCCGAAGCACTCACTGCTACTTCTAGATTCCCCACTCTGGACTTTCCTTCAAATGGATTCCTATGGTAATAGACTTTTGTGACTGGCTTCTTCCTCCGTTGGATGGTCTTGGCACCCTTGCTGAAAATCAGCAGACCACATGCCGTGTACGGTCTGGACTCTCAATTCTACTCCTTGATCGGTCTGTCCTTGTGCCAGTACCATACGGGCTTCATTATTGTTGCTCTGCAGTAGTTTCAAAACTGAGAAGTGTAAGTCTTCCTACAATACTTGATTCTTGTTTCTCAAGATTAACTTTCTGGGCACCCTGCAATTCCGTATGAACTTCAGAATTAGCTTGCCAAAGTCTTACACATCAGTTGGGATTTTCCCAGTTTGGAGAGTGCTGCCACTTTACATCAAAACTCCAGATCCAGAGTGCCTATGTGGCTCAGTTGGTTAAGGGTCTGCCTTCGGCTCAGGTCTCAGGATCCTGGGATCGAGCCCCACATTGGGGCTCCCTGTTCAGTGGTGAGTCTGCTTCTCCCTCTGCTCCTCCCCTCGCTCATGCTCTCTTTCTCTCCCAAATAAAATCTCAAAAAAATAAATAAAGCTCCAGATCCATGAACAAGGGATGTTCCCATTTGCTTAGATCTTAAATTTGTCAACACCATTCTGTAGTTCTCAGACTGTTTTATACTTGCTGTGCTTGAATGTATTATTCCTAAGTGTGTTATTCTTTTTGATGCTACAGAATTACTCTCTTTTGTTTTCACATTGTTAATACAACTGATTTTTGTATGTTAACCTTGTGTCCTGTAATCTTGTTGAATCTGTTCTTTCCTTTTAAGGTTCATGAATTAATAGCTATGGGAAGAGTCTATATCCTAAGCAGGGGAAAACAGGGGAATATAGGTACTTGGACCCCTTCCTCATCCTTTTCAGTGCTGGACAAGCTGTTGACTGAGCCCGTCCATCACTGGCCCCAGGGCACACAATTTCTGTCACCTGCTTCCAGTTGGCCCTCATTTTCAGAAGAATCACAAAGTTAACTTCTCTTTCTCTTCCCTTCTGTTCTCAGCCCAAATGTATAAACACAGTATGACTAGTAAACACTTGAAGAATATAATCCAAATTTCGCAAAACAGATCAGTTTTTATAACCAAGGCTTTTTTTTTCTTTTTGCAAAGCAGATCACTGAGGCTTCCTGTAATGTACTTGAAATATGCCCAAATCCAAACTCTTTATTTACAGCTCTTAGAAACAACTCGTATATATCCAGGCACACCTGTAAATTTACATGAAGTAATCCATCATCTTTATTTATTATTTAAGTCTTGTCTGTGCTATAACGCCTTAGAGGGAAGGTTTATGTTAATTCTGTAAACTGGGAAGACAAGGCACAAGACAAAAAAGACTAAAACTGCCTTCATCCCTTGTCTCCCGCACAAGGAGAGGAACCAAGTGGTGCCTAATTAAATTAAATTTGCTAAACACTTGCTCGGCACCTACACTGCCGAGCAGACGCTGCAGAGGCCTCAAGGATAAAAGTACACCGGCAATGAGGGGCACCTAGCCCATGAGCCCGAGCAACAAGAGGTGGGGAACCAGACCAGCCTGGAATGAGAATGGGCTCTACTGTGCTGGTGTGTGACAATCTAAAATGTCTGACAGTCACTGTCTTAGGGGTCTGCCCACTTCACCCCACGTAAGGAGCTAAAGCCATCACGATCATCAGTAGCCAGTCTTGGGGGGGGTTTCTGGGCTTCTCTTGCCAACACTTAGGCTTCAGGAAAACGGGGACAACTCACCATGTGACGCAGACACACAAAGTAGGAGGCAGGGTGTCCCTGGGGGTGGGGAAGATGGGCCCTGTGGAAAGGTGGCAGCATCTCTCTGCCTGGCTGATGGCTATTAAAGAAATGCAGCTTAATGTGGCCTAATTTCACTTTTTGCAGGGAAGTTGAAAGGCTCACTTTTTAGGTACAATTTCTGATTTTTAAATACCCAGCAATGAATTCAATGAAAACACACACTATGAGCCAAGCAAAACACATTGCTACACATGGCCATTCACCAGTCTGTGGTCCCTGCTGTGTACATGGTCTTCTATAAGCCCCACGGCACTCTGGAAAGTGGCATTATTACCCCCAGATAATCCTGCTGAGGCGGGGAGAGGCCAAAACTTGCAGAAGGTCACCCCAACAGGAAGTGACAGAATGCGAATTCTGACCCAAGTCTGCCTGACAACAGAGTTTGCTCTGGTTGATGTCTTAGTTGCAAGGGGCAGGCTTACATTTCCAGGGACCCCAAGCCTGGGACAAGCTTTGCTCTGTGGCTGCCTGCCCAGCAAGAAAGTTTCTTTAAGGGCATCTCCTTCTCAGTATCTCTTTACTTTAAAAATATAATCATTCCATCTGTTTATTTTTAACATCTTCCTTCCAATAAATCAGGAAATAAGTTAACAGACTCACAGGGCATTAAGGTATAGCATGCAGAAAGTCCCCAGGACACCTCTGGGACTTTCATCCCTGCCACGGGACCTGGCGCTACTTCCTGGTTTTCTTTCTACTGAATAGGCTGACGCCACCTTTCTGGAGGGATCTCAGGCATTCGACTAGTCACAAGTGCCCTTGGCACTGAAGGGACTCAAAGGTGAGGTCCCCTCTAGGGGCTTTCCTGACCTCTGGGTGTACATGCCTTGGTTTATTCACCTGTACGGTAATGTTTGTCTGTTACCATCTCCTTTACAAACTTTGCTCCTACACAGGGAAGCCGGGCAGGATGGGCAGTGACTGATCGGTTCAGCAAGATCAAGGAAGAAAGAGAGCCCCTCAGACCAGCAGTTCACGGTCACTTGCCGAACATGACTGCCAACCTCCAGTACACACCTAGCTGCTCATTGGGTAGGCTGTCTGTCCATCAGCACACTCTCTCCTGGGCTGCGGTAATGAAGCCAGCCTCCATAGGTCACTTGCTGTGCCCACAAAGTCAAGCATATAGGCCCTAACCTCTTTTTTCTTATACACCTGCTGGTTTTCTTTGGTGTTAATAACTTCATGCTTTCCCAATGGCTTGGTTGTATGTGTACCTGACACTAATTCCCATGCAGGCCCTCTGCCAACCCACAACCTTCTCTAAACACTCACTGGGCAGCTGATCCTTTGCATGGACTTCCTTCCCTCCAGAGCCCTTCCGCCCTGCTCCTGTGTGGCTGGGTTGCCATGGCGCCCATCACAGTGATTTCCCTTTACCATCTTCCCCTGTTTTTCCTGGTCTCCCCCATGACCTGGACACTGCTTTTCCTGCCTCTTCCTTCAGTCTGCTGTTTGATGGTCTATATCCTCCTGCAGCTTCCTGAAAGGGAACATGGGAGATGGGAGATGAACTGTTTCAGATCTGAATGTGAAAACCTCCGTATTTTCACAGTGGATCGAGGTGAAAGCAGACCAGAGAGCTCCAGATGGAAAGTCCATTCCCTTTAGCATGAAAGTGCTGCTCCAAGGCCACCCGGCTTCAGTTACTACTGGGAAGTCTGCCTTCTCTCTGAAGTCTCCTTTGCTCCAGGTTTCCAAAGTCCCAGGGTATTACGTTTTGGTGTGGGGTTCTGTGTGTTCTTTGTGCTAGGCACCTGATGGGGCTTTTGCTCTCTAGAACTTATGACCTGAAGATCTGGGAGACTCGCTCATGTCTTCCCTCTTCCTCTGCACACATTCTGTCTCTCCCCGAGCCCCTGTGCAGACTTGGACCTTCTAGGCTTAGCGTCTTATTTTCAACTTAGCTCTGTTTCTCACCTCTTCTGGGTTTTTCTGAGAGATTTTTCTCAACTTTATCTCACTACCTTCCCTTCTGCTCAATCTTTTATTGCAACAGTCACATTTCTTCTATTTGCAAGAGCTCTTTTTTATTTTCTGCATGTTCCTCCTTGAGTGCTTCTCACTGTACTTTCATGGATGCAATGTTTTCTACCAGTTCTTTTAGGTTTTCTCTGCTCCTCACTTTGTTTCTATTTCCTATGTTTGTTTGTTTCTGTTACATTCCTATTAGACTTCTCAAGTGTTTGGTGAAGCATTAAATTGCCGCCCAAAGACTGCGTTTTGGGTGTTGTGTGTGTGGGAGGGGAGGAGCGATTGCGTGGCCTTCCATGTGGGGTGAGCGAGCAGGGGCCAGCGGTTTTGTTGGGATTGCCCTAATTTCAGTATCTAGAAGACTTTTCTCTTGAAGAAAGGTTTCTGGAGAAAAACAGCCTCCAGCCACCAGCCTAGGGGACACTAAGTCTCGCTGTCAATGTTCTAGAGCCAAATCTGGAACCACAGTGAGAGGACCCTCCCCTTTTTGTGTCCTATTTTCAGCATGCCACCTGTCCCCAGCTGGGTCTGTGAATCCAGAAACCTTCCAATGCATCTTATCTTGAGAGAAGCAGAAAAAGCCAGACCTTTGTGGGAAAGGGCCTCTTGATTGGCTATGCAAAGGAGGGGAGAGGTCTAGGGAAGCAGCAGTTTCTCACACATACCCAACCAACCCTCTGGTCTCCAGCACCATCTGAACTTGTCTTCAAAGGTACCTGGAATAGCTACATTTTTCATTTATTTCAGGGTCTGAGGCATCAATTCTTGGCTACTGCCCTTCACTGGCATTGAGCCTCCCCAGGCCGCTCAGTCTGTTACTATCTGTCCTTCTGCATTGAGCTCCAGAACACTGTTGACAACTCTCTGCTGTCATTCCTGTCCTAGTCTCTTTGTACCTGCAGGCTGATTTCCTTTATATCCCTTGTGATCACTAGGGAAGAGTTTGGGAAGAGTGCAGATAAATGCATATGTCCCATCTATCATCTTCTACTGAAAGCTCTGACCCTCAGCTTCTTAAATGACTTCGGTTCGTCACAAACAGCATGACATAAAAAAATCAAGAACAGAGAAAAATAAAAGACTAAGGAAGGTTTTTTAAAGTTTTACAGTATATGGTCCTTAGTTTAACTTTCCTGGAAGGTTCAAATTCCCCATCTGTCAATTTTTTTTTAAAAGATTTATTTATTTATTTATTTGAGAGAGAGACAGTGAGAGAGAGCATGAGAGGCTAGAAGGTCAGAGGGAGAAGCAGACTCCCCGAGGAGCTGGGAGCCTGATGTGGGACTCGATCCCAGGACTCCGGGATCATGACCTGAGCCGAAGGCAGCTGCTTAACCAACTGAGCCACCCAGGCGCCCCCCCCCCATCTGTCAATTACCGACAGCTCAACCTTATATAAATGACTTTGCATCTCTTACCTTTAACTTTCTCCTATGTAAAAGGTGATACTGCCACCAACCTTGCAAGGGCTACAGAATACTGAGATCACGCAACACAGCTTTGGTACTTTCAAAACGCTGGAAAGAAGAGTGGTTTAGCCTAACAAGGAAAAGACGGGACTTGTTTCTGGACACCTTGAAGCTGAGATGTTGGAGGGACATCTCCCCAGAGACAGGTGCTGGCACTTAGGATTACTTTCACTCAGTAAACACTTTCCAAGCACTTTTGCTACAGGGGATCCTAAGTGAGGCATTGAGGAATGAAGAGTCAAACAAATGTGCAATCACCCCACGATGAGGCTAAACGTGGGGAGAGAGAAAGGCTGAGCTAGGAAGGGAGAAGTGAAAGCCGTCTGCACAGCCAAGGGGACAGAGGCTGTGACTGCCTTTACCTTTCTTTGTCTTACAAGGCCCACACTCAGGGTGGATCTCTTGCAAGGGGAGAGACACCACCTTCGCAAGGCCAGCGTTCAGCATGTACTGGTACAGCCGCTTAAATGTCCTCTCGCACAGCCCCTGCCAAAACACAACGTAAAAGCTGCCGTCAGAGATGTGAGCGAGGTGTTTGCAGCCGCTGAAGTCATGTCAGCAAACATGGGTTCAGGGTTAACTGGGGTTAACCGATTCCCTTGAACGAGGGAACACTCGAGGGGCTGAGGAGGAAAGACTTCAAGCTATGCTGTCAAGGAAACAGAAACAAGGGCCAGAGCACTAAATAAATGATTCTGTAAATGGTTTCGATGACAAAAGGGGGCTTAGAGGTTTATTTGCTCCAAGATCCTGAAAGGACACGTAGGGATGGGAGAGAGGCAGACGGTGGGGCAGGGCTACAAGGTGGCTTTTCATTGCATACTGTCAGTGTTTGGTTTTCTTACCATTTGAGTGTGCTATTAACGTACACACATACTCTCTCACAAAGCACACACACACACACCTCCCCTGGGCAATGGAAAACAAAATAGAAAAAAAAAACATAGTGACAAAAAATTTTTCAGCTTATCAGCAAAGCTTCCATAAAATGAGGAGGGGTGTGTGCACCCTACCACTCACAGTGCCCAGAGGCGATGTGACCAAAATGACCCTATGTGCCCCTAACCGCAGGGGTCATCAACGAGCAGCTGCCGGCATAGGCCATGTTTTCCCATCTACATGTTTGTGAAAATAAGTGATTTACTTGCCAACATCTAAGTGAGACTTCATTTAAAAAAAAAAAAAAAAAAAAGGTTCTGGCTTCACTTGGAAGAACTCCGGCAACAAATCCTGGGACTGCAGGTCCTCAGGGCGACCGCTGGGGGGAGCCAGGCCAGGCGTGCCCAGGCAAAGTGGCCCCATTGGCCCCTCGCATGTGAGAGCTGAAGGTCAGCTCCTATCTGTTACCGGTAGGTGCCGTCTTCTCTTACGACAGCCAAGAGGAAAATTAAGTATTTCTTGAATCCATACCGACTGCAAAACCATTTTCTTCCTACATGGCCTGTTTCATGCTTTCATGTATCCATCCTGGCCGATTCCTTGTGTTTGCCTTTGCAACCCCCGGAGTCATGAGGCCAGTTCTGGCTGCTGTGAGCCCTGGACGGAACCGCAGGAGCGATCCGCGGAGTCTCATGGCTTTCCTCTCCCACTCTGGGAGACAGAGACGGAACAAATGTCTGCGGGCTGCCGCCACGTATGTGTGATCAACTCTCAAGGCCAGCCAGTCTCCCAGCCCTTGGGCTGGAGAACATATGGCTATCAAAAAAATACAGACGACTCACATATGGCTCATTCAAACACACCGGCTTGTAAACGGGCTCTATCGTTAATCTAGCTGTGCCCCCAGCATCACGGAAAGACCCTACGGAAGTTCATCCATCAAATCCCAGCCCCTAACATATGGTCCTAAGTCCTGGACCATCCAAAGCAAGGGAGGATGATGTAGTCCCAGCTTCTGGGGGGCTGCCATCAGGCACTCACACAATCTGCCCTGCAAAAAGGGAAAAGAGTAGCGTGAGCCTCCCCCACGCCCCAAAAAAGACAGCATCCATATTCATGGCATCAACCTCCTGTATCGGCTAATTATTCACTAAGTCCTGCTCAGCTCCCTCTGACCCTATTTCCAGCTGCCGACCAGACATTGCCAAGTGAAGTTTCAGAAGATCTTCAGACTCAATAAATCCTCAAGTCAGATTTGTCACGTGCCTCGTCCTCCCACAAATGTGTTCGTCTTTCTGTACTCTCTACTTGATTCATGCATTCATTCCACAAATATTTACTGAGCACTGATCATGGGCTTGGCCCTGGCCATCTGCCCACTGGGGCTTGAGCAGTAAACAAGCAGGCCTGCTCCCTGCTGTCCTGAGCCTGCCCTCCGGCCCTGTCCATTTCGGGGAGATGCAATCACTCCAGCCAGACAGCAAGACTCTTCCTCCTTCATGCCCCCTCCTTCATTCCCCCTCGCATCCTGGCCCCAGTCATCGAAACATCTCCAAGGATTCTAGCAGTCTGCCACTTGGGAGCCCGGCCCTAGCCGCCAACATCCGCCTCCCGCCCGCACCTCCAAGCTCTCTTCCTCCTCCTGGTTTGTTTCCTCAAGATGCAACTTCTCCATCCACGAATTGCAGCCAGCAGTTTACGAGGCTGAAGGCCACAGCCCAGCTCCTCAGCCTGACGCTCTGGACCTCTCTTATCCGGCCCCATCTTCCCTCCCCAGCCGCATGTCTGTGACCCCAGCCCGAGCACACTGCGGCTGGATTCCTGTACCTCAGACACGTCAGCCTGAACCGCTCTCTCGGGCCTGAAATGCCAGCTCTTGTCTACTTGGGGAACACGTCACCTTCAAAGCCCCGCTCGGCCAGAAGTTGCTCCATAAAGCTTCTCCCAGCTCTGAATAAAGTGTGTCCTTCTCGGAGCTCGGACGTCATCCTTTTAGATGGGCTTCGAGCCTAAGTGTGTGTTCACACCGCCGCCCTCCGGTGACACCGCCCCACAACAGTGTGAGACCCGTCATCCTAACTTCTGTCACCGTGGTACGGCACCCAGCTCTGACTCTGAGCAGACGCTCACTGCAGTATTTGCTGGGTAAGTAACGGAACTGAGTGAGGCCACGGTGACCTGTGTCACCAGACTAGCCCGCTCTCCCCATGCCTCAGTAACCCAGTCAGGTAGAGGGCTTCATTCTGCAGTGTCTGCTGGACAAGAAACGTGAAGGACAGAGTGCGCAGAATTTGTTGCTTAAGCAAGGAGGAATTTTCTTCATTTCTACTAGGGTCTCTAAAGAAGCTTTACTGGTCTTTCATTTTCCGGGCCTGCTGTCCGAGAGGTGACAGGAAGGAAGGGTCCTGGGGCAAGGCAGGGTAGGGGAGTGCACAGCTGGCCTGAGCTGACTGCTGTCGGGAGAGGCTGCAGGCCAGGCCCAGGCTTGCCAGAGCCTCTGATATTTCAAAGGAAGCTGGGAACTTAGGTTTTTATGTGAACTCTCGATTAAAAAAAAAACAAACACAAAAAAACTAGGTCAAATGTACTTTTAACAACACACAGGCCAAATCTGACCTGTAAGCCTCATAAGCTGTGCTCTGAACAGACCTGGGATGGGGCACCCCGACAGCTCAGTCAGTTAAGCATCTAATTCTTGATTTCAGCTCAGGTCATGATCTCGGGGTCATGGTATCAAGCCCTGGGTTGGGCTCCCTTCTTAGCAGGGGGTCTGCTTGGGATTCTCTCGCTCTGCCCTTCCCCCTCCTCACATGTACACGCTTTCTCTCTCTCAATAGATACAATTTTTTAAAAAAGATTTTATTTATTCATCAGAAAGAGAGAGCAAGCCGACAAACAGGGGAAGCAGCAGGCAGAGGGAGAAGTAGGGTTCCCGTTAAGCAAGGAGCCCTACGTGGGACTTGATTCCAGGACTCTGGGATCGTGACCAAAGCTGAAGGTAGATGCCTAACCGACTGAGACACCCAGGCTTCCTGATAAATAAAATCTTTTACTTTTATTATTATTATTTTTTAAATATTTTATTTGTGAGAGAGAGCATAAGCAGGGAGAGGGGCAGAGAGGGAGAAGCAGGCTCTGCATTTAGCAGGGAGCCCCATGTGGGGCTCAATCCCAGGACCCTGGGATCATGACCCAAGCCAAAGGCAGATGCCCAACAGACTGAGCCACCCAGGCCCCCCAAATAAAATATTTTAAAGAGACTTGGGCATTTAGTAGATCTAGCATTTGAGAAGAGGTCCCTTTCCCTCTCCGATGGAACCAGAACTGGGGCTTCACCCACAATGCAACAGCACGAGGCGAGGAGCACAAATTATCCTAGGGCCGATAATCAAGACTCCATACCATGTCCCTTTATGGACTAATCACTGTGACCCAAACTGAAGTCAAACTTTAGGTTTTCAGTTCCGCCGTCTAAGCTACAGGAAAGTGTTTCTGTCCCCTTTGCCATGCTGGCTCTTCCCTAGCTTCTGACAAAGACTGTTCTCATCAGCCTGGAGGCAGCGAGGCACCTCCATGCTCTCCTCTTCTCCCGGCTTCATTCCCGCCTCTCCTCTGGGGGCCCAGAGACCAGGCTGGCCAGTCTGTGCTTTTCTCCCAGCACCACCTCGCCTGTGTCTCTGCAAAGTCACAATGTCCTTTCCGTATCAAGCCAGTGGGGACAGAATTAGAAGTGCGCTTACGGAAGCACCCCAAATGTCCAGACTGGCCATTCCAAATGAACTTGTAAAGCATATCCTAGAGCAAAATGTGAGTGTATGTGGGGGGAGGGGGATGGGAGCCAGTTAAGAGCATGAAGGCCTCCAACAAAGGACTGAGCCCTTTCTTATCCTGTGAAACAAAAGGAAGATCCCACTTGTTTCAAGATTAAGGATGGTCGAGTCCATTAACGACTTCCAACTGCCAGTCATCTAATCCACACTGGACAAGGAGGTCCAGGCTGCGGCACAGATCATTCCAGCCCGGCCCCCAGGCGGCCCCGGGGCACTCACCAGTTCCTCCCTCAGCCTGCCCAGGGTCTCCATCTGGTTAG
>RCUC01123702.1:0-33045 GCA_003697995.1 Taxidea taxus jeffersonii
CCCCCCCAAAAAAACCCAAAGGCTGATATGAGGATGGGGAACTAAAAGGATCTCAAATGACTCCATTCGACCAAAAAACTTCCATATCTACCTTCTACCAGTGATCTGACTTCTACAAAAGGACCTGCTACATATGAAAGTTTAGAAAACCACTTTTTTTCTGCAGCTTCTTTAACAAGAAGATAATCCAAATCTCTTCTTTTAGATTATATGTGAAATAACTAAAAAAGCTAAGGTAATAAGCAGGCAAGCTGCTACCACAGCCTACAGATGTTAAAAGACTAAGAGGAGAATATGAAGAAAATGCAAAGAATCAGTAGAAAAAATTCTAGAACATATTTATTTTATCCCAGGAAATGATACCTAATCAACCAACAAAAGAAAATCTGCACTTTTATATTTAATCTAGGGTTTTAGTTAATTTACTGCTTACCCAATTTAATTGATATGTAATCTTTCAAAATGTGATTACTATTAATGCAATAAAGAAATCTGATTGACTTTAGAATTATGTAATATATATTTCATCTAATACATATGGGCAGGCAGGAAAAAGGCCTTAATTAAATATATCTACAAAATAAAAACTACTCTGTATAGGCAACAAAAACGTCTAAAAAGAAAATCCACAAAGATAACAAAAGACTTGGGAGAACTATTTCTGCTGATATAGCATGCTACATGTACAAATTAATTTTCAAAACACTTTTAGACACTATGAATGTTAAAATGATTACCTGCAAGCTGTGCCAATCGATCATGAAGCTTGTATAAAGTGTTCATCAGAAGATTTTTCTTACTTTCCTAAAAGTAAAAGGAATTATAAAATATCTAATTCAAAAACATGTACCAAATTATTTTATTAAAAAAAAGTAAATAATTTAAAATCATAGAAGCTACATAATCCAAAGACAAATTCACATTTAAAGAATGGCTACCATATTTAAAAAAACAAAAAACATTAGAATCTAAATCATCACTCTAAACATTTTATTTTCTTGAGGACTGACTGAGAAATTGGCACTAAGGTTAGCACTAAAAAAGGTCTTATGTACAACAAACTCCCCCAAACACCAAAGCAATGCTCCCGATCCTCCTTTATATGATACACACTTATATATATTGTTCTTATGAGATTTCAAGGCTGCCCTTCATGTTTTGTCTTAATCTGATTCAGCCACACAGTAAAGGAATCAGTATTGACACTCTGATCATCAACCTCTCCTAGCCCCCCAAAAGGGGTCCTGTATAAATTTACAAATTAAAGCAAAATAAACATTTAGTGAGTATCTAGTAATAGGAGTTAAGAACTATTCTCAGCAAAGCAAGAGGCCCAGTAAACAAAATGGTTCCTGCTCTCAAGGGCAAAAAACATATTTAAGTGCCAAAGCCGCAAACAAAGCATAATGTAAATACAGAAGAGAGAGGGAAGGGAAGATCCATTTATGGAAGAGAGAATATTTGAGTTGGGCTTCACAGGAAGAACAGAATTGACTAGCATTCTAGGCAGAAGAAACAGCATGATGAGCAAAGGCATAAAGGGACTGGTTATGTTTCTTACATAACCAGTTGCCTACTTTGATTCAGCACACTACTAGAAAAATAGTTTGGATCAACTGCTAGGAACAAGACAAGATCTAAAATAGTTTGGATCAACTGCTAGGAACAAGACAATGAGTTTGACTTCATTCTAAAAACTCTGGAGGAGGAAAGTAAAACAGACTTGTGCATCAGGAATAGTACTCTGAACATATAAAAGAAAACCAGAGAGGAAACCATTGCAATGTCTAAGCACCCACCAAGTAGCTGAAGGCAATGAGACGCTTAGCTTTTTTTCTCCCTCAACTCTCTCAAGCAGATTCTGAATTAAGCCAAACCTTATCTTCCTGTAAGTTCAAAAATCCCAACTGTTAAGCATCAGACATCACAAAGTAACTGCTTGGGCTGGAAAGCAGGATTCTGAAAGCTATGCATTTGTGATATATGAAACCACAAATCATTTTTAATAAAGATGTTCAATATAATAAGATGAGAAAGAGTCCTAATGATAGTACAGCTTGTGGACTCAACACATAAAACCAAGGTAAATCTGATTAAGCTTTGGAATTAAAGTAGCTAGGAGTTTTGAAGTTTATTTCCTCCCTAATATGGAAAAGGGACCAATTTCCTTTTCTTTCATATGTCCTGATCAAAAACAAAACTAAATCCAAAAATTTGACACCGGTGGTCTGTGATTACAACTCTAATGAACACCAGAGGCCTGGAAATAAACTTTATCTTTTGATTCACAGATATTAACACTGGACTAGATAAATAGAAAAAAATAACAAAATCTAATCAAATGTAATTGATTCCCATAAGACAATAAACATACATATTGTTAAATTCTCAAATAGAGAATTTAAGCACCCAAAAAGCTAAACTGTAATTTTTTCAAAAATTATTTTTCCAATGGCAAGTTATTCAAAATGACCATCTTTATATCACAAGGGTCTCAAGTGCATGATCAACTAAATTATGATCTAAACAGTTTTTATGTAATATGTTATTAATGTGATCAGTTTTGAGGAAGAAAAAGAAAAGCTGTGGTTCAGTTACCTTTAGCACCAATATGTTAAACTAGAAATAAATCTGAAAAACATGTAAGTTAAATTTTAAAGTTACATCTTTATAGAAAACTTATGTTGGCTTATAGTTTCATTACAGTCATCTTCTATTCTGACTGCTTTTCCAACTGTCTCCTAACATTCAGCTTGAAAGGTGTCTCATGCTGGCCTTCCCAATCACCCTGAAAACCAGTTTAAAGATCTATAAATAAATCCATACTTAAAGTAAGCTTTCAAGTAACCTTTCATTAAACAAAAATGATTTTATACTGTAATTTGAAATAGCTACCTTTCAACTATTTTGGTAAGGTCCAGATTTTCTTTTTAGTAAGCCATACCATTCTCTGAAGCAAAGTTCTCGTTCTTGGGTGGATAAAAATCAAACTATAGGGCATTTTCCCAAATTCTCTCATATGTTGTCACCTTTAAATAGTTCCTTCAATTCTCAGCCAACTTTCTCAAGGAAATTTTCAACTGCTTGTATTAAGTCTCTTATTAAATGATAATAATGGATTTTCAACACTTAGCATGGTGCCTAGCACAGAATAAGCACTTAATATAAGTGAAGCGCCGTTATCTACATTACAATTATTACTGTTATTTAGAGGTTCAGACCCTCAGTTTCTCCCACGGGGAAAATTATATAAAAGAAAATAAGGTCTTGTATTTCCAATGTGCAATGAGTATATTGTATGGATTTAAATGATGATACCAACTGCAACATTATACTTAATATCAAACTGATAAAATCAACCTTTTTTAAAATAAGTATCATCACAACAGAATATTACTAAACATAAACATAGTCAATACAAAATCCCACTCTAACAATCTATAGTAATAATCTATGGATTTGATTACACATTATTACATATCCTTTAAGCACAACAAATAATGTTTTATATACAGGTCTATATTACTGTCAATTCCTATAGTAAATTAAAAACCTTTGAAGTGCCTTTAACGATGGTAAGTGAAAAATATTTTCAGGTGAGTAAAATTTAGATTAAAATTAGTATTGCAGATCCTTTAAATTAAAAGAAAAGGAATCATAAATAGGTAGCCCAAGAATCATGTTTCTTTCTAAATCCTTTGCCTTCCTGATGATTGAATAGGCATGCCTATGAACAAAAGATCCAGAGAGACAATCTGGGGGCAAAGAGGACAAAAACTGTCAAGAATATCCAGCAACTTAAACAAGCATACCTCTAAAGGTTAAGACCTGATCCCCAGATAACATACCAATACCATTTCACTTGACAGTTGACTTTTACCTTAAGGTGATAAATTACTCAGCTCTTAGGAGAAAATTTGTTTCAGATTTAATTATATTATCACTGAAGAATACTCAAAATAAGAAAATTATTTCAGTTTAAGAGAACTCTTAAATTAGCATTTTTTAGTTGACAGTCATCCTAATACTTTTATCATATAAAACATGAGATAAAATATCAGTATTATGATCTTCCACTTACTTGTATTTTTCCAAATGTGTCATCAAGGGGGTTTTTTACTATCAAGGAAAGAAAAAAGAGAACTATTAGCATCATTTGAGAATGAGAATGAGAATCCCCCTAAACAAGCCCTCTGAAATGCCAGCATGTACTCTGCTAAAACTGAATGTAACACACAAACAAGATGTAAACAAACTGATGATAACAAAAGTCAGGGAAGAAATTTTTGAGACTTACTGTATTTACCATTCTTACTTTGAACCTGTGGTTTTCCCTATAATAACTGAGAGCAGTGCTCTGGTGTGTACGAATATCTGGGTTCGAGTCCCAGGTCCATCACTTACTAGTAAAGCAACATGACCATGAACTAACATCTAATACTTAGCTACCCTAAGTTGTAGTTCCTTCTCCTATAAAGAAAGGATGTAACAATGATACCTACCTTATAGAGCTG
This sequence comes from Taxidea taxus jeffersonii, assembly GCA_003697995.1. Classification (NCBI taxonomy): domain Eukaryota; kingdom Metazoa; phylum Chordata; class Mammalia; order Carnivora; family Mustelidae; genus Taxidea; species Taxidea taxus. The sequence goes on from RCUC01123702.1 coordinate 4,515, forward strand.
TTATAACAATTAAAGGAGATAAACCATATAAAATGCTTGTCTTAGTGTCAAGCACTTAATACATGTTACCTATTACTGTTACTGACTACACACTGCTTCTACCAAACTCGTTTTCTCAAAATACAGATTGAAAGCAGTTACTACTTAAAGAAATCTGCAAGATGCTTTTTAAAACTAAATTCTTTCAAAATTCTGACTTCTAATGATTTTTAAAAACTTCCTACTCATTGCTAACATCTGGAAAATTGGCAAGAAATAAGAAATAAATACAGATTAAAGTAGCTAAGAACTGTCTCGGGATTAAATAATTTTGTATTGCCACTATATATTATAAAAAGGATTTAACACTTTCCATCTAACTTCCCTATACCCAACTCCCCTAAAAAAGATACAAACAAGTTTACAGCTAAAGGTGTAATGTCTCTGATGGTTATTATTTAGAACCTCCTCATCAGCTATTTGAAAATTACATGCAAAAACATTCAGAGCTTTCAGATACCTGGATATCTATAATCCAGGTCACAATAAGACTAAGTGAGCCTACAAAGTAGTTCACGCTGACCAGGTTTCTCTTCTGAGGTTCTTTTCTATTTTTACTGAGAAAACAGGAAGTCCCATAGGAACCAGGAACTGCCTGATTCTAAGAAAGTTTCAATGGTGAAACCAGTTTAACAAGGTACAAAAAAATGCAAGGAAAAATGTATCCTGAAATCATCTAAAGGGATTTTGCTAATGGATTTTTAGACATTTCTCTAGAATAACAGGGTTTTAATGCTGGAAAAGAAAAATTTTTGAATGACAGAAGATCAAAAGTACTCTCAGTAGGGGACTAAGAAGAAGAAAAAATATAGCTTAAATATAAAATATATTTAAGCTATATTTTAAATATAGCTTAAAGATTAAATAAAATGTTATGAATCACAATAGTACTAAAAAGATACTTTTTAATAACATTAATTTTTATTAATGTAAGATTGAACAATTTAAAATAAAGCTGTATTAAGTACAATATATTAAAATGGCTTGATATTTAAAATAAACTGGTCATACAATACCAGAACAAGAAGGATTTATTTGCCCTTTATAAGAGTAATTCTAAAAAATATTAAAACATGCAATTCTAAAAAACAGGTTTTAACGTTTATGAAGAAAAGCCATGATAGCCTTGTTTTTTTGACCGCACACAAAATAATTTTTTGTCAAGAATATTAAATGGAAAACTAACTCTTCAAGTATCTCTATGAAAGTATTACCATAGATTGCAGATGTTCTCCTACTAGACTGTCCTACTGTGAATTTCTCACTACAGGGACCATGTGTCATGCATATTTGTGTGCCAGGAGCCAAGCACAGTCCTATACATACAATTAGTGCTCAAAAAGTTCTGGCTGTGCTATCCAGGTTAAATCCACACTTCTTTATTCTACCCTGTGTATTAATACTGCAGAAGGCTGCGAAGGGTAAGCTCCAAGCAACTTGGGGTGGGGGAGGGGGCAGGGTGGGGAGGGGAGGAGGGAGGGGACAGGATAACAAAGAAAGCTATAGAGAAGAACAATTATTCTGTTGAAAGAATTGCTCTGCCCTTTATATCCTGCCAGATGTCTGCTTCTTGTCTAATGGGATGAGATACCTGATAGTGTATCTTAAAAGCCAGTAATATATTTTCCATCCTACACACCTTATGTTAAAAAAAATTTTTCCCCAATTTCCTATGACAACCACCAGCATTTCACAGCATAACCAAGTGGCTATAAAATCACAAAAAATAAAAGGGCACTCATTAAAAAGGACATAATGAAACATGTACGATGAATAGCAAAATTAAAAGGACTTTACCATGAATTACAAAATATTTGAATACATCAAAATGTACAGTGTAGATTCATGGCAATACTGGGCAAATAACTAATTTCATATGGGGAATGTACCTAAGCACTTGTCTTCAGTCTTTTGTTCATAGTATTACAGTTTTTTCCTTGATTTGTTTCCTCATTCAGCACTGCACTTTTTCTTTTTACACTAAAATATCTTCCTTAAGAAAGATAACAGTTCATAGATACTAGGATGTATATTTGTAAATAAGCCTCGTATTGTGTCGTGACAGACTTTTATGGTGTTGTTTGTTCTTGGCATACTGTGACATATCTGCTGATAGACATTCCAAAGTTTATGGGAAATATGGGTTCAAAACTCTGCACCACTGTATAGACCATGATGAGGGCTATCTAAGATTTAGATAACATAAAAATGGGACTACTGGGTCAATGGAGAAATCAAACTAAACTGTCAAACCAAACTGTCAGTTATTTATCTTTTATGACAAAATTACCGTATACTCAAAATGCTTGCTGTAAAGATGCTTACAGCAAAACTACCTAGAACCACAACTGTCACCTATTAAATTAACAGACCTACTAAGTTAACAAGTAGCCTTGAGATTAAGTTTTATAAAGAAAACTCTACCTAAAAATAGCAAGTCTAAAAAACAAAAGCCTTCATTTATAAAAGCAGCATCTTTTTCCTAAGATTTTTTCTTATTTTTAAGTAATCTCTATACCCAGCGTGGGGCTTTAAAGTCACGACCCTGAGATCAAGAGTCTTGTGCTCAACCAACTGAGCCAGCCATGTATCCTTAAAAACAGCATCTTTATACATCTAACTTTTCTTCCCCCAAATCACTTCAGTATTTCTAACACCACATGTCAGTAACTTTTATTTCATCCAAACTGCCTATAACATTTAATGGAAACCACCCCTAGTGAAAATATGCTCCCCCCCCAACCCACCCCCACCACCAATTTGGCATTTATAGAGAAGAAACCATATTCCAAAAGCATCCCACAGCAAAAAAAGTGTTACCTCATTTACAAGCTTCTTTTCTAGGCATGGACCTAAGAGTAAATTACAGTTCTTATCCCTTACCCTAAAGCAACGATAACAGCACACTGATACTTCAAACTTTCCTCTTCTGTCCCCTAATCGGCACAACCTTGAAGCCACTGCAGATTTAGTACTGTCCTCCTTCATATCCTATACCCCCAACAGCTTCTCTTAACTGTTTCTTTTTTTCCCTCAAATCCTTCTGGTTTACTATTTCTCCTTCAATTTTCTTGTTCGGATTATTTCAAACCTCAAATACGCCAAACTTTTCTTTGTAAATGTCCTTAATATTTTGACTTCTCTTCCCTTTAAACTACCCTAATGACTATAAAAATCAAGTTCCTAAAAATGTTTCCTTAATTATACTACCACATCCCTCAAAATCGTCAAATGATTTCCCATCAGATTTTGTTTCACGCAAGTAATTCTAACTTTGTGATACTCTCCTATATACTCAGACACACTGCTGACTTTCCTTCTCCAAACCTCTCTTTCACATCAATTCCAAAAATGTTAATGGTTTTACTATCCTTTGTTAACTTTCTTCCATTCTCTTACACTGAGATCAAATTCAATAACCATTATGAAAGCCCAGATAAAAAGGAAAAAATGAAATGTATCAACCTATAAATGTATTCACAAATATATGTTTAACGTTGATCAAATAAATTGCTATTTTCCTGAAAAAGGTTCCATTTTGGTCACTCAATGGCTGTAAAAAGAAGAAAAGCCTGCATGTGCCCAAAGTTCACAATTCAAAAAGAAAAAGGTTTTCATTTACTAATTATTTATTGAGTACTTTGTGCTAGGCATTGGGAATGTGACAATAAATTTCAAAATCCCTACCCTCAAGGAGCTTAAGTTAGAAGAGACAATGTACAAATACATTTTTAAAATATACAGAAAGCAATCGGTTCTAAGCACTTTGGAGGCAAAACAGCAGGAAAGGTGCTTGATGTGAGGGAGGAAAGCAGTATTAAATAAGATGGTCAAAGAAGGCCATACTCAGAAGACTGCATTTGAAGAGAAACCTGAAGAAACACAGGTAACAAGCCATGTGGATACCTGAAAGAAGGGGTTTACAGACCAAAAGAACAAGTATACAGGCTTTGAAGTGGTAGCATGCTTGCCATGTTATTCCTAAAAATGTAACAGAGTGGAGAGAGCAAACAGCAAGAAATGCAGTCAAACCAGTATGATTATTTACAGGAGTCAGTAGGTACAGATAATGTAAGGGACCATGGTGACTCATACATATTACTCTTAGCAGGAAACCTCACAGAATTCATTTTATTCAGCTTATGCTTTAAAAAAAAAAAAAAAAACAGGTAATAAGGGTTGGGACTAGGCTCTCAAGTAAGTTTAAGAATCCTAAGCATTTAGACAATAAATGATCTGCTGTTCAAGACTCAGGAACAATGAGGAAACAGAACACAGAGGGTGTTTTCCTTTCTCCAGAAAACTGACTCCCAACTTCAGTCAGCCTCAATATTCTTCTGTTCTGAATACTTCAAACTATCATCAATTATCAATCGGTATACAAAATATTTTGCCAGGAGGAACTGAACATTTTTCTAAAGACATACAAAGAACCAACAAGTACATGATGCTCAACATCACTAATCATCAGGGAAATGCAAATTAAAATCACAGTGAGGTTTCACCTCACACCTGTTAGAACGGCTACCTTCAAAAAGATGAGGTAACAAGTATCGGTGAAGATGTGGAGAAAAGGGAATTTTGTGCGCTGTTGGTGGGATGTAAATTGATGCAGCCACTTTGGAAAACAGTACGAAGATTCCCCAAAATTAAAAATAGAACCAACATATAATCCAGCTAATCCCACTTCTGGATATATATAACCAAAGGAAACGAAAACAGGATCTTGAGGAGATCTCTGCCCACCCATGTTCACTAGAGCATTCTTCACAACAGCCAAGATATGGAAACAACCTAACTGTCCATCAACAGATGAATGGATAAAGGTGCAGCACACGCACGCGTGCACGTGTGTGTGTGTGTGTATGTGCGTGTGTGTACTCTCACACAACGGAATAGTCCTCAGTCACCAGAAAGAAGAAAATCCTGCCACTTGTGACATGGATGGATGGATCTTCACGGCATTATGTTAAGTGAAATTAACTCTAATAGAGAAAGACAAATACTGTACGATATCATTTATACATGGGATCCAAAGAAGTCAAACCCAGAAAAGAGTAGAGTGGTGGTTAGCAGGGGCTGGGTAGTGGGACAAACAGGGAAATACTGAGGATATACATTGCCAGTTATGAGATCAACAAGTTCTGGGGATCTAATGCATAGCATGATGACTATAGCTAATAATACAGCAAGTTGCTAAGAGAATAGATCTTAAATGTCCTCAACACACACACAAAATTGGTAACTATGTGACAGGATGGAGGTGTCAGCTAATGCTATGGTAGCAATCGTTTTTACAATACATAAATATATCAAATCAACACACTGTATACCTTAAACATACACACTCTTATGTGCCAATTATATTTCAGTAAAGCAGAAAAAAAGTTCTGCCAGGAAGACACAAAGCCTTCAATCCTTCTGGTCTTCTTCAAGCCTGTTTTTCCTTCACCTTCATTCATCGTCAAGGTCCTGCCTGCAGCTCTGCTAGAGTTGTGAAGGATGCCTAACCACTGCAGCTCACTGTGACCTTCCTCTTCTCAGAACCCCAATGCATTTACTGTCAGTATTTCTGCTTTTATTATAATTTAACTATTTGCTGTTTGTTTCCTCCTGCAACAAGACTACAAAATCTCTACCTATCTCAATGCCTCGCAGACATTTGATGCTAAATATATTCTGAATGAACAGCAGCTTGAAGGCACACTGCAGTCTCCTAGAATAACAGCTTCACCAGTGCCAGAGGGGTACCATAATCCTGATTACTCTACAACCTTTTCCTTTGAATAAGAAGGAAATTATATTTATTAACCTTTTGGTAGATTCCAGGAATACTGATGCCATGTGCTCAGGAGGTAACTTCTACCACTATTTTAAAGCAGGTTTTACTTCCACTTTTATGGACAGAAAAATAGATGCATGATAAGGTTAGGTTGCTTACTGGCAGGAAACACAGTTTTAAAAGCTGGGATTCAAACCTACATCTGACTCCAAAGCCTACATTCTTTTCTTTATATAAAAAACAACTACACACAGGGGGCGCCTGGGTGGCTCAGTGGGTTTAAAGCCTCTGCCTTCGGCTCAGGTCATGATCTCAGGGTCCTGGGATCGAGCCCCGCATCAGGCTCTCTGCTCAGCAGGGAGCCTGCTTCCTCCTCTCTCTCTGCCTGCCTCTATGCCTACCTGTGATCTCTGTCAAATAAATAAATAAAATCTTAAAAAAAAAACAACAACTACACAAAAGAAAATATTTGTTCTATTGAGTTTAAGGAAAGCATTCTCCTCTAGAACTTTCTCTAGATGTGGAATTATTAAACTTCAATCTCCTTATGATGTAATGCATGAAAAATGCCCAAAATGAGGATGATGAGAAGACAGTGCTGTTGGAGAATACACTGTTATCTCTTAGATATGCAAAATTCCTCAAAGCCAAGCTCTCTAATTGTAGTCCAGGCAAAAATTTTCCATGGTATATCAAAATATAAAGTGACCCACGACCAGCAGGGATAGCATTAGTCACTCTCTTCTCTGCTGCCATGGCACTTTGTTCATAAGACTACTATAAAACTTATCAGAAGGCATCAGTTAAAAAAAAAAAGTCATAATTTTCTGACTTAGAACCACATCTAAACAACAATTTGGCTTCATCTTTCAACAAGATATTCACAGACATATATCAAGTGCCTATTATGTGCCAGACAGAGATTAGTTTCAGGTGATTAAAAATAAAAATATGTAAGCCCTGTCCTCTGGGCTGGAGAGAAGTGCATGAAGACATGCACTTTCAAAGTCAGTCTCTCATAATTTTAAAACTCGATGACCATAAGGCTGGCTTTAGTCTTTGGAAACTTGAAGTCATCTAGGCACAGTGAAATTCAACTACCTAAATGACCAATTATTCTGAGTTGCACCCTTTTGTAAAAAGACATTCAAGTTCTCAAATCCCATCTTCTAGCTTTAGTGGCTGAAACAGAGCATAATTATATGTGAAGAAATGCAGAGTAGGGGACAAATGTTTCCAACAGCTGCAGAACACTGCACCTGTGTGTGCAGCAAACCCTCTGCATTTCACCATCAGCCAGAATGATCTAAAAATGGACAGGGTGAACAAGGCAGAACATTCTTTTGCAACATAGCCCACTGCCCATTTGTTCTCTGAAAGTTCTCCAATTGTTTCATAGCTCTATTAAATAAAGAGTCATTCTAAAATACAGGAACAGTTTATGTCATGTATACTTAATAAATTACTCTAAATATTGATATTATATCAGCAAGCAAAACAAGTTTTGACAAAAACTGGCTACTGTGAAACTTGCCTAAGGTAAACTCTTGTGCCACCACCCTTGCTCTCCTCATAAATAACCTTTCCATTTTTACCCACCTGTCTATCTGGATTTACAGACCTAGATGGGGATAACAAGTGAAGGAAGGAAGGAAAACAAAACCTCAAAAGCTTCTCTGCTTCTCAGATCCTATAGGAATCTCAACTTTTCACTTGCCACCTGTTTTAAGAAAGGCAACAATGTATGCTGCTTCCAAAAAAGCTATTGTTAGGGATGCCTGGGTGGCTCAGTTGGTTAAGCGGCTGCCTTCGGCTCAGGTCATGATCCCGGCGTCCTGGGATCGAGTCCCACATCGGGCTCCAGTCCCACATTGGGCTCCTTGCTCGGCAGGGAGCCTGCTTCTCCCTCTGCCTCTGCCTCTCACTCTGTCTGCCTGTGCTTGTTCGCTCTCTCTCCCTCTCTCTCTGACAAATAAATAAATAAAATCTTTTAAAATATATATATATTTTTTTTTTAAAAAAAAGCTATTGTTAACGAATAGCAGAACATACATCATGATTTTATAAAATCAAAGGGGCTTTAAATGTATATTTGACAGTACTAAGAATAAAAACTGAAATAACGTGTCCAAGAAAATAAAAGACCAAAATTTATAATTAAGTGGACAATAGCCTTATTATTTGTTTGGTTCTTACTCTACATCTCTGTATTATAAAGACAATTATGGTCTCTTTAAACCTTGTCATCACTTGAAAATCTCACATTTGCTCACCATGAAAATGAAGACTCTATGAGGTGGATAACAGACTGTAACTGAGATTTCTGTCTTTATCCAAGCACCAATTTCATATCATAATTGTATCCCAAGTTTGGGATTTCTATAACAAAAGCCATAAGAAAGACTTCTCCAGACTGTTAAACAAGTATTTATAGAGCATATTCTATAAACCTTGCTATGAGAACACAGTGCTTAAGGACTAGTGGATATAAACGAGTAGCTATGATATATAACATAATCAATACCACCTTAGAGTTTAGTATCAAGTGCTTCAGGAATTCAGAAAGGGATAAGTAACTTCTGCTTAAAATACTTCCAAGCCTTAAAAACAAATCAAGAGTAATAAAATGGAATGAACTACTGGAAAATGCAACATTGGTGAACCACAAAAATATGCTGAGTGAAAAAAGCCTCACAAAAGAGTATCCTACAAATCACTTCCATTAAGTTTTAGAACCAAACTTATCTATGGCGAAAAAATCAGAACACTGATAAGGGTATTGATATGGCATGAGGAAACTTTTGGAGGTGAAGGTTATATCTGTAGGATTTAAGTTGCACAGCTGGATGCATTTGTCAAAACTCATTGGACATTGGGCGCCTGCATGGCTCAGTGGGTTAAGCCTCTGCCTTCAGCTCAGGTCATGATCTCATCAGGGTCTTGGGATCAAGTCCCACATCAAGCTCTCTGCTCAGCAGGGAGCCTGCTTCCTCCTCTCTCTCTGCCTGCCTCTCTGCCTACTTGTGATCTCTGTCAAATAAATGAATAAAATTTTTAAAAAAACTCATTGGACAGTACAATAAAGACTGGTACATCTGACTGCAAATAAATTTTACAAAAAAAAAAGATCTCACTCTAGTTAACAATATGCATGACATATGTAAAGGTTAAGTATCCTAACGTTTTCAATTTAATCTGAAGTACATTTTTAAAAAAGACAGAATGATGGATGGACAGAGTGATAGATAAGATATATAATAAAGCAGATACAAAAAAAGGTGTGGGTATATGAGTGCTCACAGCACAATTCTCTCAATTTCTTATTTCAAATTTTTCATTATAAAATGCTAGGGGAGAAAAAGTATTAATATTTGTTGATGCTGCAAACATCCTATCAGAGAACTGGTAAAAGATCACTTCAGTACCTAGAATACATTAGGTAAAAACCCTAACTTTAAATAATGTATAAGGAAAAAACATTTTCTTCCTTCCAATTCAATCTAAATTCTTAACAAATCAAAAGCATGAAAAAGAAAATTTCCTCTTCTTTGCAAAAAACTAAAAAAGTTACTGTAGCATAAAGGGTTTTTTGTTGTTGTTGTTTTGCTTTGTTTCAGAGAGACCTGGCTGATATAGTCTTATTTTTCAAAATTCATATAATTCACATTTACAAATAAGATTTTAAGTTCTTTTTTACTAAAATGATGTCAGAAACTTGGCATACAGAAAAATAGCCACAGGAGCTGGTGTCTAGTAAAAATAAATGTTTCATAAGTATTCAAAAGTATTTTCTAACATGCTTCACTACTGGGTTGGAGGTAATTCACTGACAAGTGATTTTAAGACTGACACATTATTTACCTAAAATAAATATATTACCAAATTTGAAAGCTAGATGACTAGCAAATCAAGAAAATATCAAAATACTTCACATTTAAGAGACTTCAATGCTAGTCTGCCCCTTCCCAAAATGAACTCTGATATCTTAATGGAGAATCTGTAACTCGAGATTTGAAAGAATTACCAATTACTGAATCTAATAATAATAACTAAAATTAAAATTCCCATTAAAAAAAAGTTTAATCCAAGAGATGACTTTTACAGTTTAAGAAAATTCCAAAACCTACTCTAAGACAAAAGAGAAAGTTAATAATAATCTTTCCCCACCCCAACACACACACACACCTCAAAACTTCAGAGGAAACAATTAGGCTGCTGTCTCCATCTAACTTTGTCTGCTAAAGACAATCCTGTACTTTACCAATGTTGGGAGGAAAGTATTGTAACACGTTCAAATAACACAAAGCAATATATCTACTTAAATTATAAGAGCTTCATCCTACTACACTGCACAAGGTTCAAAAGTCTGAGTGATCTGCTTTTTCAGTACTTTCACAGATCTCTTCTTTAAAACCATTTTTGCACATAAGCCAATTAAAGAATTATGCTACTGAATGGTAACAAGTGAATAGAAAAATACAAGCATGTCAACCCACAAAGGTTAGATACAAACCTATAAATAATACCAAGCATCTGTGTAACAGATAACTTGGCACCCAAACGAATTTATGCTAATGCAATACTGTAATTTATTAAACATGGTGACAGCTCACTGTATTAAGAGATTTTAAACATTAACTGTTACACACTAGAGACTGTCTCTGACACTTCCTCAAGGTTTACATTGCCAAGAATAAAGTGGAATTGTATTATAACAAGGTCTGTTCTGAACGAATATTGCTAAATGGGAATCTGGAGAATCTGGAGATCTGTGACACACTATACAACCTACCTTCAATGCAATGCAATAAAGCAATAGGCATTTCTCATACAATTAAACACAAGAAGTCTTCTCTTCTACAGAGTAACATTCTCAATCACAATGCACTGTGTTTAACATTGTAAATGACTAGAGATAATTTTGTGCCACACAAGGACAATAGGCAGATTAAAAAAAACTGGAGAAAAGCTACACTGCAATGATAAGGTGAATAGTACTAAAAAATATATATATGATGGTTCTCATTCCATTTTTCTAAGGGGGGGACAAGAAGTATAGCTCTGTTAAAAGGGAAAAGGGCATTATATGTATGAACAAAGCAAAAAGACTGAAGTATGATCCAAACAAACATATAAACTGAATTTGGAGCTTAAAAGGAAATCCTCTTCATTGGCTTTATAACCAATGTACTTAAAAATCTCATCTTGGCTTCTAGCTTTGGAAAAAAACAACAGAAATGAAAAGTCACTGGGGAAATAGAGTATTTAAGTATGTCATCATTAGGTCAAAACCAAAACCACCGCATGAAAGAAAATGTAAGCAGTTATGACATGTGGTAAACTAGGCTAAATATGACTTTTTTTGTTGTTGGTTATAACTACGGAAAGTTAAGAATAAAATTCATGCTTCCACATGAACACAGTGGACAGAAATTACAACATACACTGGATCATACCTAACATCTAACTTCGTAAATGAATAAAAAGTATCTCTTCACACTGAAAGGCAGTGGGGTCAAATGAGAAAAAAAAAAAAAAATCAATGGAGCAAGGAACATTTAGCTAGTCCCAACATTTATGACTTATGATCTTGGGCATTCTAGTAACCTAATGTAAAATGGGATGTTTTGTGAATATGCATACAGATACTGAGGGAGTAAGAGGGAGATTAATAAATCTTAGCTTTTTCTTCTTTTTTCAATCCTAACATAAAATAAAAAATAAACAGTACTCAGCTTACAAAATATCACAGTATGCCACTGCTCCATTCCTCATTTGTTTCTGCCCTGGAACTAGTGGGAAGAAAGAACAGAATTCTTAGAAAATCTGTGAGTTACAAAGAAATGAAATGGAAGACCCCTGAAGGCAAAGCTCCCTGCCAAAAATTTTTATAATGCCTGAATTTTTTACTAATTGCCAAAATTTGCACTTATCAGGGATAGAATCTGAATTAATGAAATCTTATATTGAAAGCAGCATCACTTTGAGAAGATTAGACTTTTTACCAGTTAAGTTAGCCAGTCATTTGAACATTACAACTGATCCAGACATTTATTATGAATGACTTAAAAACAAATTCTAAAATATAACACATGTATTTTCCTGACAGCATGCTTTAAAAGCAATGGTTCTCCATTTCTGAAGAAAAAGGACTTCTTCACTTTTATGAAGCCATTCAGATTCCCACAATAGTATTTTTAATATTCACTTATGAAGAAAAAAAGTGACAAAATGCTACCATGAATAATTTTTTATATTCTAACCACAGCAATATTGATATACAGCTGCAAACAATACACAATATGAGAAAACCAAATCATCTGTCAGGTCCTCAAACACTTTGTATGAGGTACAGCTCCCAAATGTTCTCAGCCCATAAGTTAAGAACTACTGACATAAATTCTAAATGAGAAATGTAGGCAACGCAACTACTATACGTATAAAGACGAAGGATGATTTAGAGAGGTGGAGCCAAGCTCTTGATTCCATACTGCCTCAATCCTCACTAAAGATAATCACATTATCAAATTTTATCAAAAAATCATATGATTCCTATTATAAGAATTCTACAATATTGCAAACTTAATCAGATAGCTTTCCCTAACATTTAGCTAAAAGTAGCTAAATTAAGGGAATAAAAGAAATTGAAATTTGATAAAGGAGAGGGCATACAAAAGGGGAATGCAGTAGAGTACAATGGTTAGAGGATGAGCTTTCAAAACATACTGGTAGGGTTCAACCAACAACATAATTCAATTAACTCCCCTCTCTGACCTATAACCTTGGACAAAGTGATTAACCTAATCCTCCTTTAGAGTCCTCACTCATAAAACGTTAAAAATGCTTAAGAAGACTAAATGTTTACATTTGCCAAGCACCCAGTAAATGGACCTACTCTTTTATGCAGAGTGAAATAAACCACAAAACACAAAAACTGTATGATCTCACTTATATGTGGAATCTAAAAAAAAAACAAACTCATAAGTATAGAGAACATACTGGTAGTTGCCAGAGACAGGGATGGGGTGGAGGGTGTCTGAGTGACTCAGCTGGTTAACCATCCCACTCTTGATTTCAGCTCAGGTCATAACCTCAGCTCAGGGTTGTGAGATCGAGTGCTGGGTGTGGAGCCAGCTTGCTTAAGATTCTTCCCCCTCTTCCTCTGCCCCTCCCCCTCCCTCTCTTATAAAGAAAAAAATAGGTAAAGGTGGTCAAAAGGTATAAACTTCCAGTTATAAGAAGCCTAAGTCCTATGGTTAATTTCACTGTACTATATATTTGAAAACTGCCAAAATAGTAGATCCTAAAGCTTCTCACAAGGAAAACTATGCGAGGTGATGGGTGTTAACTAAATTTACCGTGGTAACCATTTTGTGATATATACATATCAAATCATTATGTTATACAACTAAAACTAATATATAATGTTATATGTTGATTATCTCTCAATTTAAAAAAAAAGATTTGAAGTATTGAGCATTTGGATGTTTGGCCAAGAGTATAGCAAAACAAGAGGAAGCTAGGCCAATATAAGAATAAGAATTAAGGGGCGCCTGGGTGGCTCAGTGGGTTAATGCCTCTGCCTTCGGCTCCGGTCATGATCCCATGGTCCTGGGATCGAGCCCCCCCATCAGGCTCTCTGTTCAGCAGGAAGCCTGCCTCCCCCCTCTCTCTGCCTGCCTCTCTGCCTACTTATGATCTCTGTCTGACAAATAAATAAAACTCTTTAAAAAAAAAAAAAAAGAATAAGAATTAAAAGATGAAGAAGTTTGAGAAATGGTGGAAAGGATGCAGCAAAAGGGGAATCCTCCTACACTGTTGATGGGAATGCAGACACTCTGGAAAACAGTATGGACATTCCTCAAGAAGGTAAAAAGAGAGTTACCCTACAATCCAGCAATTGCACTACTAAGTATTTACCCCCAAAATACATATGTAGTGATCTGAAGAGGTACCCGCACCCCAATGTTTATAGCAGCAATGTCCACAATAGCCAAACTAGGGAAAGAGCCCAGATGTCCATCGACAGATGAATGGATAAAGATGTGATATATACATACAATGGAATATTATGCAGCCATCAAAACCCCCAAAATCTTGCCATTTGCAACAACGTGGAGAGAACTAGAAGGTATTATGCTAAAGGAAATAAGTCCACCAGAGAAAGACAATTATATGATTTCACTCATACATAGAATTTAAGAAACAAAACAGAGGATCATAGGGGAAGGGAGGGAAAAATAAAATAAGACAAAATCAGAGAGGGAGATAAACCATAGGAGACTCTTAATCATAGGAAACAAAGTAAGGGCTGCAGGAGGGGGGCAGGAGGGGAGGTGGGATAACTGGGTGATGGACATTCAGGAGGGCACATGAGGTCATGTCTTATGTATTACATAAGACTGATGAATTACTGAACTCTACCTCTGAAACTAATAATACGCTACATGTTAACTGAATTCACATTTTTTTTTTTAAATGAAAAAGTATAAGAAAACGTAAAAAGCCAAAAATTAAATTTGCTTCCTCACCCAATTCCCACAGAAGATGAGCCACAGCACTGAGGACCCAAAAGTCAAACCAATACTATATCAGTGCTGAAAAAAGACACAAATTTTAAATAGGCTTCTATGGGCTAGCTTAAAAAACAGTATATAAACATTTCCAATTTCAAACAACTATTTTACACATGATCTGGAAGACAAACCATTCAAAAATTAAGGACTGCCCATTTTTTTCCTTTTGGAAGTAAACAGCTTGACTTTGTGAGCAAATATTCTCCAGTAATCAGAATGTAGTTCAAAGAATTTATTCAGATTCATTAAGGAGATATTGTTAAATCTAAATCTACCATAAAATAGCACCTTGTAAAAGAACTGAGATAGTTTTTACAATTCAAAGAGCATGATGAATAACAGCATCCCAAAATCTTTCTCAAAAGGCAAGATACTGAAACCCTTAAAATTTTTCTTATTGGCCAACAAAAGCTTTATTAGTCACTCTGTTTTCATTTTTCTAAATAGGAGCTAACTTTCTCCTATCTCCTGGGACTGTCATGCGACAGAACCAAAAGGCCCTCCCTCCCACATGTCTAGTTTGAAGAGCTGTACAGAGCAGTTTACAACAGGATGGTGAGAAGAATATAAACGAATATTCCCAATAAGAAATGAGTGAGAATTTGGGGGACATCACTTCTGCTTTAAGCTAAGAAGTCCTTTATGCCACTTAATACCTTTATACCACCAAACATGGCCATTTATCCAGGGCAGGTAGGTGAGAGATTTAGTTCTGCCACTGCTCTGTTATTTCTAATTCACTGTAGTGACTTACAATTTAAATACTCCATATTTGTACTATATTTCTATTAGACAGCTCTAGTCTAAACAAATCATATCTTTGATACAGCTTCAAATGGGAAATGGGATGAAAATTTCATTATGTACTTCATATCAATGATCTAGGAGACTGAGATCCTAATGCACTTTAAATTCCTTATAACTTATGTAGCATGATTTTAACATACTGCTTATCAAATTCATTTTATTATTTTATGCCCCCCAATCTCTCGATTACCGCCATTCAGTCTATTGCCTATTCACAGGGACACACCTTATATTCCCACTTCTGCAGTAATAGTGCTCATGGTATCTTACAAACTCGATGAAAAACAACATGTGAAAGGCCATCCTTCTCTACCAGCTGCACACGTCTGTTCTTCAGATAATGTTAACAGAAGCTGACTCTAAAGACCTATCCACATTCCCAAGAAATTTCTTCAGTCTCAAATTCACTACTATATTTTGGATTAAAGCAACATATTCCATCTCTGACTCTCCTATCGGCAAATCAACTTTCTAGTGGTCAACAAGAGTAAAATCTAATTTCAAATTGTGCTTCATTGCCTATTAAATTAACATAACTGCAAAAATAAGAACATTCCTTTTCAGCACCCAGAAATAAAGCACTAATTAGGTAATATAAAAAGATGACTCCTTTTATCTCCTCGGACAGCTTGAGAGTAAGCTTGAAAGATACTGACGAGGATTATAAATTTAATGAACTCTTCTATTACTTATTAACATCAATGACAGGACACGTCATACACAGTGCTGACCACGTGTTGTTTAAGTAGACTCCTGTAGCTGGGAAATTCTAACTTAATGTATTAAAAATACAGCTATGTATCACTTCAAATATCTCCAAAGCATTTCCATAGACATTATCCACCTTAATTTCCCTCAAAGGTCATTGGTTAGAAGTTGATTTTATTATCCCCTAATTTGACAGATGCAAAGGCCAAGGCCCAGAGGTTCTAAGTGACTTAACTGCCTAAATAAAGTGAGTAGGTGAAAAAAGATGTATAAAAAGATCTACTGCTGCCTAGTGGTTATGATTGTGGACCCTGAAGTCAGATAATGGGTTCAAACGGCTGGCTCCAAAACTTAGTAGCTGTGGGATACTGGACAAGTCACCTGTAACCATATTCCACCTACATTTCAGTTTTCTCAGATAATATTAGCAGCTTCCCTCATAAAAACTAAGATAAAATGCCCATACACAGAAAGTTCTCAATAAATGCTTTTATCATTTAAGGCTTTAGAATTTGAAAGATGGAACATTTGGAGACGACATGTTTTAAAAACAAGACTTTTTGTCATAAGCATAAGAATACTTCTAGAACATCTTGTACTATAATCATAAACACTTCAAACTGATAACATTTTCATTTTTGGCAAATTCATTCTTCATGTCTCATCCTTTTTTACTTTTTGAAATATTTCTAAAAATCTGCAAGAAATGGAACTATTTCATTTGTATAGCGTACACATTGTGGTAAACTTTATTATAGGGCATACTCAAATTTGCAGAAATTAATTTTTCAAGTTATGTTTCCTAAGTCACAATATGGTAACCAAATCTCAATTCTGGGGAATATTTAGTGCATAAATACTTTGGAGAAGGAAGAGAATGCCACCACGATGTGGGAGAAAGGGAGGCAGTTTATTTATCTGGGGGGAAGAGTTTCACTCCTATAGTTCTAGAAAATATATACTCATCTTCTGATATTATGTGGCACACAGTAGGTGCTCAATAAGTAATTTATAAGTGGGTGAATGGATGAATGAAGAGGATAAACTTAATTTTGCTTCAATAACTAAATCAAACAGGAAAGTGTCTGTGACACCATGGGAGCTACCCTTATAAATCTACAAAGTCATTAATTAGGTTGACCAAGGGTCTAAACCATAGCCCAGGGACTAGAAGAAACCATTATTCTAAGATTTGCCCTCCCCCTAATTAATTTCAATGACCCTCTCTATATGGAGGTTTAAAAAAGTCTATCTAGGTGAATTCCTACAGAGCTTCCTTTGTAAGTGTAAAGTGCTTTCAGGAATTAGCCACAATCAGCAAATTCCTTTTGTACACATATACATATAAAAGGAGTCCCTAATTGCAAAACATTATTAATGTTCTGCTATGTGTTAAAATGCTCAATGCTCCTAAAGCATTTTTTTCCTATTCATGTCACATTCAAGGCAGGAACCAATTGTTGGTGCATAGTCATCACTCAGTTCAGGACAGCTGAACTAAACTCTTGCATAATTTTGCACCCAAGCCTTGTTTCTAAATGTTAGCTTGCCACTTGATATCATTTTAAGCAAAAAGCTGTGGCCATTGAGCAATAAATCTGCTACCCAGATAAAAAAAACAGTGTAGGGGCGCCTGCGTGGCTCAGTGGGTTAAAGCCTCTGCCTTCGGCTCGGGTCCTGATCCCAGGGTCCTGGGATCGAGCCCCACATCGGGCTCTCTGCCCGAAGCAGGGGAGCCTGCTTCCTCCTCTCTCTCTGCCTGCCTCTCTGCCTACTTGTGATCTCTGTCTGTCAAATAAATAAATAAAATCTTTTAAATAAATAAATAAATAAATAAAATTAAAAAAAACAGTGTAATTTTAAATCTATACTTTAGAACTAAAGAAAAAATTAAGACATCATAAAAGTAATACATTATGGCTTCCACATGATGGATCTGTTATCTTATTTTCAGACATTAGTATCTGTTAATATAAATTTTTATAATCCCTTTAAAAAGTTAGTTTCTTTAGAAATAAATTTTCAAAGGAATGATGTCAAACATGTAAAATTTAACTACATCAAACAAGTATTAAAACCTAAACACCTTCTTCCTGGTTAACTCACTTAAAAATAATTTTGACAGTGTTGTTAATAAAAGATTATTAACTAAATCAAGATTTTTTAAAAATGAGACTCAGGTTAAAGCATACATTATTAAAACAGCAAAGTCAAGGTTATTGCTCAGCTGCACTGCTACTGGTTCAATTTAAGATCCTTTAAAAATAAATTCTGAATATGGAAGTCAAAATCTAAAGTTATCAAACAATAATTATCATTAACAATTTACACAATTAGTATGAGGCTGCATTCCCAAATTAAATGGTAGCTATTTTTAGTGCAAAGTAAATGTAAGATTAAAATAAAGATTATTATCATTTTCATAAATAAATCACTAATACTTGTTTACCACACTTATAGAAGATTTCCAATACTTGAAGGTATAGTTCATTTTTAAACTACTTATAAACTAGATTAAATCTCTCTCTGTGCTGATGTTATAAATCTCTTTGCAGTACGGTTCCTTTTACTTATGTACAATATTTTTCAAAGGTAAAGTTAACATAAAATAATTAATGAGCAGTAAGAGGCTAGTTTTAAAACTTTACAACTCTACTGAGTAATCATAAAAATATCTGATTTTTAAAAGTATCCTTGAAATTACAGAACTGATCATTTCCACTGAAAGAAATATAAGCATAGAAAAAACACGTATGAAGTTTTTTTTTAAAGGAGCAAAAAATGGGAGAACAAACATACAAAAGATCTTTATATCTTAAAAATGGAACAATGGAAAAACACAAGTTTTAAAGTGGTAATGTAAAATCAGAAGACTACTTTACCCACCAGTTTTAGAGAGCAAATCTTTCCTCTTTTTTTTTTTTTTTTGTTCTTGAACTTTTTTAAATTTATTTTTTATTATTATTAACATATATTGTTTCAGGGGTACCGGTCTGTGATTCATCAGTCTTACATAATTCACACACTCACAACACATACCCTCCCCAATGTCCATCACCCAGCCCTACACATTCCTTCCCACCCCCTCCGCTTCAGCAACCCTCAATTTGTTTCATGAGAGTAAGAGTCTCTTATGGCTTCTCTTCCAAAAATTAGAAATAGTGTCGTGCTTTATAGTTTTACATATTATTTATTATAGTTAGCATTATATTAGAGCAGATTGGCCCACTCATGTATCAGTGAATTAATGAATTAATCTAAAACCTTAAGTAAGGATAGTCTCACATGATTCCTAATTGTCGCCTGAGTACAAATTTGTACCTCATTGTCCTAAAGTTGTTAGATTTCATAGATTATTCCTGGCATTTCTAGGATTTCATGCATTAATCTGCTTCACCCACCCATTTATCTTTCATACTTTTCTGGATAACCATTATGGTAGAGAACATATACACAGTCCTCATGTACTTCCACATGTTAAAAGGCAATCTAGCAGAGTGCTTAAAATACACTATCTGAACCCAAACACTGCCTCTGTGCTTACTAGCCACATGACCCTGGGCAAGTTCAACTTTCTTCATGTACAAAATGCCTCAAGAAGGCTGAGTAACAATTAAAATTGTCCAGCTCAGTGCCTGGTACATAATGCTACCTAGGGTTAGCTGCTGTTACTCTTATTACTTTGTGTCATGTACTGAGCCAAGTACTTTACATGCATCATTCCATTTAATTCTCACTTAATTCTATTTTACAGATGAGAATACTGAAGTTCACTGTGGTTCAGCAACTTGACTTTAATAGAAAAACAAGGGTCAATATTCAAACCCAGGTCTGCCTCCTCAATCCAAGCCCCAATATCTATGCCAATTTTCCTCAAACTAGGCTCCCTGGATATATCATGGGGAATTCACGTGTTTTTGCTCTAATGACTTTTTCAAATGAAAGACATTTCCACAGATTGTATTTTATTTAAATCATCAAACTGGGATATACAAACTTCTGGTGTTCCCAGGAATATTCTTCAAGTCCTAGAATATTTTTTTTCTTTACAAAATAGTCAACTTCGAAAAACTTTAAATATAACGTTCAGCTTTCATTCCTCAAGAATGAGGCAAACAACTATTTTTCGAAATCCTTACGCCTACTTCATTATACACATCAAGCTTTAGACTAGCCACTTGTTCTAGTCTAATTACTTGGAAAAGAATATATATATATTTTTTAAAAGCAACTATAGGGATGCCTGGGTGGCTCATTTGGTTAAGCGTCTGCCTTCAGCTCATGATTCCAGAGTCCTGGGATCGAGCCCCACATCAGGCTCCCTGATCAGTGGGAAGTTGCTCTCTCTCACTCTGTTCCTCTCTCTCAAATAAATAGAGTCTTAAAAAAAAAAAAATCAACTTGATTATGTTAGTCCTCTGCTTAAAAACCTCCATGGATTCTCACTGTTCAACCTACAGAATCAAGTCCAAATTTGGAAACAGAGCTTCTGATCATTTGAGGCTGAACCAGTTCACACTGAACTCACCCCTTTTACAAAAGGGTGACACTTATCACCTAATTCCTGATATACTTCTAACCATTTTTGTGACTATTATTAGTGGAGTGGAGGCTTCTGCAAGAATGAGATTTCTTTTGCATCCTTCCCAGTACTGAGTATTGTTAGGTACTGAGTAGGTAATCAATTACTGAGTTGATGATGAGTTAATCAGTGCATGTAAAGTGGGTATCTGATATGCGATCATTTAATAAATATTTATGAAGGAATGAATTTGTGCCAAGGATACTAATGTGACTTGGGTCTACTGAGCAATTCCCCTATGCCAGGCTAACAACACGAAAAATTTTACATACATTACCTCCCACAATGCTGAAAGCCACAATGAGGCAAGTATTATCGTCTTCGTTTTTTTATATGAGGGAACTGAGTATCTTCTAGTAGAGTCATGGAACAGGTGTAAGAGAGAAATGAGATTCAAACTCAGAGATGAATGTAAAGCCTGGGTCCTTTACCAGTGTATTCAATTCCTCTTGTGGAACTATTTCCTCAAGGAACTGTATTCAAACTGGCACCATCGACGGACCCTATTATAATACTTTATAATAAATGCTGTGAAGGATGTATAAGATCCTGAGAAGAGTTTGAGTATACCCAAACTCCTGGGTAAAGAGGATGCGGAGTCAGAGAAAATATCCAGAGTGGATACACTTTTAAGAATGACTAGCAGTTCAGAGAGGCAACCTTCCCAAAGAAGGGAATAATGTGCAAAGGCATAAAGGCATGAAATTTTATGACATATTCAGTGAACACCAAGCAGTAACCAGAAAACTCCAATTTATCCAGAAAGTAAGTGGTAAGACGAACTGTTAGGAAATGAAGCTAGAAAAAGCAGGCATAGTTAGAACATAAACAGTTTGGCCAAAGAATTTAGATTTTATCCAATGAGTAAGAGAAAGCCATTGAATAATTTTAAGCAAGAAAGTGTATTACTGCATTTGTTTTAGAAATATTGCTCTGGGGGCGCCTGAGTGGCTCAGTGGGTTAAGGCCGCTGCCTTCGGCTCGGGTCATGATCCCAGGGTTGTGGGATCGAGCCCCGCATCGGGCTCTCTGCTCTGCGGACAGCCTGTTTCCTCCTTTCTCTCTCTGCCTACTTGTGATCTCTATCAAATAAATAAATAAAAAATCTTTAAAAAAAAATATTGCTTTGGCACCGAAAATGGATTGAAGAGCTACAGCCTAGAAGCAGGGACACCTTATAGAAGACTACTAAAGCAGATCAAGCAAAAGACTAACTTAGAACACTGATGGAGAGAAAAAGATTCAAAAGACCTATGGAGATAGAACTACAGGACTTAGTAACCAACTGGATTGAGGTTTTAGGTTTGGTAGGAGCATGAAGGGATAGAAGGGCTCTAGATAAATTCAAAGTTCCTAGCTTGAGTCCTGGGTAGATGGAAGTGCTATTAACTAAAACAGGGAAACAGAGACCTGGGGAAACAAGGTGAAAGAAAAGCCAATGAGTACAGAGGATGGATACTTACGGAACACCCAGAAGAAACTGTCCAATGAACAAATAGCTAAGTCTAGAACTCAGAAGAGAACATTTAAGGCAAAAACATAAAATCAGGAGGTATTAGCCAGAAACTATACAAAAGGATAGAACCAAAGACAAGAAGAGTCCTAGAGACCAACAATATTTAAAACACAAACAGACATGAGTAAAAGAAAACTGGGAGAGAGTAATGATACAGAAGTCTGGAGAGAGTTGCAGGAAGAAGAGTTATCACTGAATTGAATGGATCAAAGAGGCGAAGCTAAGAACTTTAATGCCTCTCTTACATTTGGCAATTGAGTAACTTGTGTCTTGAAGAAGAGGTTACAGAAGAATGGATGGTAAAGCAAAACTAAATGGGCTGAGTGAATGGCAGAGGCAGAGAGAGATACTGAGAGGACAGTAACAGCTGGAGGAGAACAGAGGGTTGAAGAACATTTTCAGGGCGGCAGAGATTTTGACATTTTTATAGGATGTTTTCATCATTTCTTGGGACCAGGGGAGAGTAAGATTTTTAACTTATGCCTTGTACTTGAACTTGGTGTGTAGAAAATTACTCATCATACAAGGTTAAGTGAAAAAACAAGTCGCAGGATAGGTATAGTATTGACATCACTTTAAAATATAATTCTGATTCCTTTCTGTGGCTCTCAAGGCCTATAGGTCCTTTATGACCTTGCCCCCTGCCTACTTCTGACTTCTTCATATGCCATTCTCCCTCATTCACTATACCCCAGCCACACTGGCCACTCTATTCTGATGCTCCAACTTGCCAAGTCTGTTCTTGCCTGGAGAGTTTTGGACTGGCTGTTATTTCTGCCTGGAGTGCTTTTCTCCCTGTCAATGGCTAGTTCCTTCAAGACATTCAGGTTTCAGACCAAATGTCATCTCCTTGGAGAGGCCTGCTCACCTGTAATATTCCATATTCTTCTATCCCAGGCAAAGTTACTATCATTAATTGTGCCAGCAACTATCGCTCTCTCAAATTCTTATTTGTTTACCTGTCCATCTCCCCCTCTCTCTCCCCATCCCCCGAACGCTTAAAATGGTGCTTGGCACAGAGTAGGTATTCTACTGTTGAATGAAAATGTACACAAACACACACATATTATATGAGCGTATGTATTTACATGAAAAGCATTAAGAAAGTTTTGAGAGGTATTATCTGAACTTATTTATACCAGGGGTGAATGGAAGACTAGAAGGTAGAGGTATACAATACCTATTCATTTTTTGCTTAATAGATCTCTACCCAACTTTTCTACAAAAAGTATGCCTTTTCTAATTGGAAACAATTTTTATTTAATGACCAAATGAACCCAAGACAGTCAATCTATTCTGCATCTCCATTTTCTCTTGTTGGGTTGTCATGACCTAATATCACTGCAGGCTGATCCTTGAGTCATTTTGGTAGGACCAGTACCAAGTTAGACTCTTAAACCTTAGAGCTAGAGAGAACTTAGGGATCATCTACTCCAACCCCTTGGTTATACAGATTAGGAAGTAGAGACTCATAGAAATTTAACTAATAAGAGCAATTTAATTAATAAAACTAGGGTACTGATAAAAATTTTTCAAAGACCAAATGATTAAGAACTATTTAAAAGGCCAATCTATTATACGTTACACGTAATTTAAATGACAACTAATAAAAGCTTACTAAAGCTTACTCTCATAAATAACCTACAATCTTCTGGTAAAATTATTACTCAAAGCAAAACTATTTCTTTAAGCACACTATTTGACCAATGAACCCTATGGTTAAGCTCTGGTTAACCATTATACTATGATAAAGGATTCAGAATACATAAATATAGGGAGTGAAAGTTATTCACCGTTATGTGTGCAGACTAACTGAATTAGCAGGCACGTCTTTCCACCAGGGTATTCAGTAAATCAAATATATAATACAGTTAAGGATTCATTACACTTTGATTCAAATTTCTGTATCAATATCTACATTGTATTTGTAATAGAATTTAATAAAAATTAAACTCTGAATAAGAAATCCACTACTAGGGGCACCTGGGTGGCTCAGTGGGTTAAAGCCTCTGCCTTCGGCTCAGGTCATGATCCCAGGGTCCTGGGATTGAGCCCCGCATCGGGCTCTCTGCTCGCTGGGGAGCCTGCTTCCTCCTCTCTCTCTGCCTACCTCTCTGCCTGCTTGTGATCTCTCTCTGTCAAATAAATAAATAAAAAAAAAAAAAAAAAAAAAGAAATCCACTACTAAATATTTATAGAAATGACTTAACTATTTCTCTTAACATATATACCACAGTTTACCAGGAATACAACAAATTTTATCTAAACTTTGAATACCACATTATGGTTATTTAATAAACTATCTCAAGTGATCCTTACAACATCCCCATAGACAGCAGAAATTATTACTCCTATTTAATATAGAAGAATGAGATTTCAGAGGTTAAGGAACTAAATCATTTGGACAAGTCCTAGGACCCAAATCCTCTACCTCTTAACCACTGTTGTTTCCATCACCCAAACTACTTTACTTTTATCATGTATTAAAAAATACAAAAAACAGAATTTCTTTCCTGCCACATTGGTGAAGGGGCTACTAAAACCCTAGCAGTCCTATCCCTTTCTATTCCAAGCAAAATTTTCATACTTAAGAAAACAAAACTCACTCCTCTTAACAGTGAGTTGAAAGATATGATAGTCACCTTAATCGAGAATTGTGCTCATCAGTAATGATAATGTCATTAATTTATGTGAAATTTACTAGTTTAACTTCTAGCCTGACCTTATTTCTTGTTCTCCCAAATTATCTGAGACAGAACACAATGTATCACTCTTGCTCCCAGGGAGCAAGTAAAAGTGAGTGCTGGGTTTCAGGCCTTTTCTTACTCCTTTAATTAACCAACAGAGTAATAATCTATTCTTTGATGAGCTTAGAAATGGCTATACTCGAGTCAAAGGTTACACCATTCTGACTCCTACTCTTTATGTAAATCTGCTAACTGCACATTCACTATTTTGAAACAAAACAAACAAAAGTAAGGCTGATTTTATAAACACAAATCATAATAAAATGACTTCATGCTGGGTGAAAGGGTAGGACATTTCAGGGGGAGTGGAGAGAGGGCCCTAACACAGAGAAATTATACCTTCAGCAGTCCATCACACACTACATTTACTTTCTCTCTTTCAATCCGTATAGGCATCATTCTAATCCATATCAGCATCATTTCACTGATAAGGAAAGGGAAGCTCAAACTCTTGCTCACTCCCCCTTGCTCAAGATACTCTAACCACTCTAACCTATAGGAACACTCTTGCTCAACTCAAGGCCTTTCTTGTAATTTCTGTGCAGAATGCTCTCCTGTCTCCCTACAATGCTGTCTCCTCCTGCTTCAGATCTTACCTCAAAGAGTAGCTACTCTCACTATCGCTCAAGCAGCATATACCAACTATTCCATCCTTATTTCCTTCACAGAACACAAAATGATCTGTACTTATCCTCTTGTGTTGTAGGACAGAAATACTCTGATTTATCACTGCTGTATCCTACTTCTATCCTACAGCACAGATGATGATGCCAGCTTAATGAATGAATGAACACACCACACCTGCCCACAGTGTTTTAGAGCAAGTAAATGCTGGGGCCTAAAAACCAGTATCAGATAAAGGATAAACTCCTGCCCTGCCCTGCCCTACCACTACTTTTTCAGGGGTATGAGGCAAGATGCTTTGGCCTGGGCAATATTTTTTTTTTAATATTTTATTTATTCATTTGAGAAAGAGAAAGAGCGAGCACAAGCTGTGGGAAAGGGAGAAGAAGGGAGAGGCATTCCCCCTGCTGCGCTTGGAGCCAGAGGAGTCTAGGTCTTGAGCCCAGGAAGCCAAGATCAGGACCCATCAGGATCCGAGCCAAAGGCAGACACCTAACATGTGAGCCACCCAGGCGCCCCCTGGACAATCAATTTTGAGCTGTGTCTTCCTACCTTCTATATTCGCTTAAAGGAAATATAGAAATATAGAAAATACAGGACTATAGAACTTAATATTCCAAAATATTTAACTGCAATTTCAAGAGCTCTTACACTGCCTTTTAGAATCACAACTCAATTTGAGAAAACATCTATGATGTCCCATAACAATCCAAATACTCCAACATTATTAAGTAACTGCCATCTGCACACAGTTATTTAAGGCTAAAAGGAAAATTTAAGTCACACACATAAATGCATTTTACTAACAGACTTGTAATATTTTGCTCTTTTATATGATGTTTTGAATTCCCCAATGGATCATACAGAAAAAATTTAAAACCAGGCATGGGATTATCACTCTGATAATGGTACTAATGTTCTTTCTTAAAGAGGACACAAATGCACCTGATCTGCTGCCGTGTCGCTATTAAAACATGTTCTTGCAGACAGAGTCACCTGGTGTAAAATGCCCAGTGGGGTTACAACAGACCCCTAGCAATACCCCCTTTGTTTCCTTACCCCACAGAGTTCAATACTTACTGCTGAGCCCTCCATCCTCGGTTACTCCTGTCCCTCTCATTCCTAGGTAAGTCAGTCCCAATATTAGGAAAAATAAGCAGGCAGCAGTTAAGAGAAACATCGACAAGTAGTGGGCACTGAAACCCCCTGCAGGGGACACCTCCTCCCGTTTAAATTGCTGGAGAAGTTCCTCCTCGGGTTCAGAAAGCTTCGGTTTGTTGTATGTGTTTTTCAGATAGGTATGATTGGAGCCCGTATGATTGGAGTGATTGATCCTGAGTGAACTAGAGGCAGCCACCGACGCACCGGGAGGGAGGCTGTTGGAAAAAATCCTGGGGGAGTCCGCCCCGAAGGCCCCACCGCCGCCGATATGATTATTGGTTTTAAGAAGAGAGCCTGTGGACGAATCCAAGGTTGAGTCCATGTCAGCCAGTGGCGGGGGCAGGAGAGGAGCCAGTTTCTTAGCGTTGACACGGTACCTAGGAATGGGGCTGGAGTCCAGGGGATCACACCCTCCTCCCTGCTCCGCCGCCGCAGCCGCCGCCGCCGACTCTTCGAGGTTTCGGCTCCTGTCTAGACTCCCCGCAGCCGCCGCCCTGTCATTCATCTGGATTCCTCCCCCTCCCTGAACTGAGGTCTCCAGCCGGCTGCCGGCAGATTTAGCAGTCAGAGAAGAGAGAGGCTTACTGTGGCTCCGCCTGGGCCGATGCCGAGAAAGGGAGTCGTCCTTTAATACCTGTCTGCTGGAGGCCACGTCGTCGTCCTCCTCTTCCTCCGAGTCCGAATAGTTCTCCCGGCAGCTGTAGGAGAGAAGCCGGCTGCCGTTCACCGTCCTGCTCGCCCACAGCGGCTCCTCGGCCTCTGGGTCCCTGTCCTCTCCGTCTTCCCCCTCCTCCTCCTCGTCGTCCTCCGCGGCTCCATCTCTCGCCGACGGAGTCTGCAGCTCGGGAGCCGCCGGCCGCCTGGCCCCCCACCACGAGTGGGGCTTCCTGCGCTCGGCCGAGTTGCTGTTCGTCACCTCGCTGGCGGCCAGGGGCGCCGACAACGGTTTGAGCCCGCGGTACTGGAGCGAAGCCCGATCTTTCCTCCCGCCGCCGCCGCCGCCGCCGGCCTGGTCCCGGGGACTGGCCTCCACGTCCGACTCGTCCGAGCTGAAGCCCAGGAGCACTTTGCTGCCAGCCGTGGGGGCGGCCGAGGTGCCCCCGGGCCCTCCCAAGGAGCTCTCCGGGCCCGAGGCCGAGATTCGGCCCAGGCTCCCAGGAGTCCGCAAGTAGGAAAGGTCGCCCGAGACCGGCCGGACCCCCAGCCCCGGGGCGGCCGCCGCCGGTCCCGCCGCCGCAATAGCGGCGGCTGCCGTGTTATTGTTATTACTGTTCCGCGTCTTGTTGCCGCGGCCCCCAGACCGGTGCTGCTGCTGCTCTTCCTCTCGAAGCTTCTTCAGCTTCTTAAGGTAGACCGGGCGGGTGCTCTCCGTCACTGGGCCAGGAGACAGGCCGTAACGACGGAGCTGAGAGAAAAGCTCCTCATCCGAGAGCTGCTGAGGCGCCGAAGCCGCTGCCGCCGCCATTTTCTCTCCAGGGTGTTTTACAAGCTCCGCGCTACCGGAAGTGACGCGCCGCCCTAGACCCTGAACTAGACCGGGCTGCGTCGCCCTCCCAGCGCCACGGGAGCCTTGGCCAATGGGAGGCGCGGGAGGAGCTCACCTGAGCGGGAAAAGGCCACCTGAGCGGCGCGCGGCTCCCCAGGCGGAGAGTTTTTTTTTACTCTCTCACCTTAGGAGCGTCACCGCACTCTCTCCCTCGTTTCGGTCGAGTTCTCCCGCTGTTCTCTGTCCTGCCCTTCCAAGTGCCTTTTCCGGGAGCTGCCTCTTCCTAAACCACACCTTGACCTCTTCCCACGTTCCTGCCACCGGACAGTAATAATTGAAAGGAAATCTGCCTTGAAGTCCAAGGCATTAGTTTTCTTGCCATCCAGTTCCCGCTGTCACGGGGAACCTAGAAAGATTAAAAGAAATCCTCACGGCCAGACTAGGTTGGCAATTTCCTTAAGTCCTGATTTCTTCACTTGACTTACAAAAGAAAAAAAAAAAAAA
>ML100219.1:0-11177 GCA_003697995.1 Taxidea taxus jeffersonii
AGCGGGGGCCTGGCTGCGGGGTCCTCGGCCACAGCCCTGAGGCACAAGGAAGCGAGGGAGGGGCACAGGTCTTTGCCCACCATGCCATGCCTCCCCTGTACCAACTCCCACCAATGGCAGAATGAGGTCCAAGTCCGTGACCAGAGCACACAGGGTCCTCTATCACACTGCTCTGCCCACCACTCTTGTCCCCACAAACCCCACAAACACGGTACAGGCCGGTCACCCCAAGTGCCGCTCCCCTCAAAGGCCAACGCTGGCTCAGGCCTCAGCAGCCTTCTCCCTGGCCTACCTGGCGAGCTCCCAGGGCTCTTGGAAGGGACTATGCAAATGCTCTCACCTCAGGGAAGATGGCTGTGCCCAGTCCACCTGGGGCACTGCCATTCTCTCTCCCCCAAGCCCATGTCCGCAAAGGATGTGGTCGTGTGTGGATATGGGAACTACTGGGGAGGCAGGAGGACCAGCTAGAAAGTCCTATCCCACTGGCTGGATGGCCTTGGGAACAGGGTGAGTTACTTACCCTCACGAGGCTGGTTCCTCAGTCACACCTCCTTCACAGGGGGTCGTAGAGATTAACCAAGACATGGGACTCCCCAAGCAGAAGCTCCTTAAACACATCTTCTCCCCCGGTCCTCCTCCTGACAGAGCTGGGGTCTTGCACGCCGCCACGATCCTGGCCCCCAACGGGAGTGTTCTGTGCCCACCTTGGGTTTTCCTACCTCGCCATCTGCAGGCCCCAGGGTGGGCCATCCCCTCACCAACACCCCGGCACCGGGCACCGTCTGAGCACGGCACGCTCACTTTACCGAGGGATGACCATGGGCCAGGCACGTCCTCAACCCTTCACTCCTCACGAAGACCCTATCAGGCAAGCACCACTGCCATTTGCATTTTATCGATGAGGAAAGAGATCCAAAGAGGTTGCCAGGCCAGAGCCAGGCGGCCCGGGCAAGTGGCCCAGGGGGCATCTTAGTGAGGTGGGATGACCCGCTCAGTAATTCCTGTGAAGGAGTGAGGGAACGGACGGAGCAATCCTGGTGACTAGATTTTGTTCTCTCATCACACGCACTTTGCCCAAACCTTATCTACAACCTCCCCCCTCCAGGACTTTTATCCCACAAAGTTCCTTTCAAATGCCCCCTCCTCCAAGAAGTCATCCCTGACCTTCCCTGCAGGCAGAGGTGGCCATCCTCCTCTCCCTCTGTGCTCTCAGCATGTGTTATTCTGCGTCCCAAAGGCCAACGGGCTCTGTGAGCACAGAAGTTACCAGGGGTGACAGGAGCAGAAAGGGCACTCACTGAAAGGCCACTGTGAAGCTCAAAAACCTGAGACCAGGAGAGCCCCACCCAGAAACGGGACCCCAGCGAGGGAGGCTGCACCCAGAAGCACCAGGCAAGTGGGTCCTGCAGCAGTCAGACAAGGACAGCCCAAACACAGGCACAAAGCACGCGCCGTCCCAGCCGGCACCGACCTCTACAAATGGGCCTCCCAAACGCTAAAGCCAGGCGGTGTCTGGGGCTGGCAGGTTCCCAGGCACGTGCCCACGCCCAGCACGTGCCCGTGTCCACACACAGGACAGGAGGGAGCGAGGAAGGCCCTGTCGGCCCCCGATGACCCCCACGGAAAAGAACTCCCCAGATGTCAACTGGGAGGAGGTTCAGATGCTGGGAAGCCCCAAAACAGAGCCAGCCTCTATGACGGCGTCGCGCTGACCTCTCAGACCAAGGGCTCTGGGTAGCGAAGACCCCATCTCACCCAGCCCGTCCCCACCACAGCCCCCGATGACCACAGGCCACCTGACGCAATGAGAGCAGCAGCGACTGTCACACCCCTGCCAGGCGCCAGCGCCGGCGAGTCTCGGCTCAATCTCCAGGACGCCCACCGCAGCGGGCGCACCCAGCTTCATCACTCTAGGGTAAGGAAGTTAACCTTCTACAGCCCTGGATCCCACAGCCACAGGTCCACCGTTCAAGCACGGGTCTAACAAACTGCAGACACGTGTTTCTCCCACTCTGCTGCCTGACAGTAGAATATTAAATTCCGCCAAATGTCTACTGAGTGGACGAGAGCCGTCTATGAGAACGCGTTGCTCAGAGCAAACACGAGCCCGTCCTTGCCTCCGCAGCCGGGGAGCTCCGATCCCCGTGCTTGCGTGGGCCTTGGTGCTGGGACTCTGGAAAACACCTGATTCTTCCTCCAGGTCACCAAAACCCCCTTGACCCAGAGCCATCCGGCAGAAAGGGTTCGTGGGAGGCTCTTCTGAGGGTACTGCTGGAACAGCCTCACCAGGGGCAGGGCAGGGCACTGGGCCAAGTCAAAGTGGGTCCTCACAGGGCCTTAAAGGAAAGTTCTGAAAGTCGGCCTGTGCACTGCCTGCCTTTCCAGGGGAACGGGGGCTTGTGGGGTGAGCCAGGGATGGCTGTACACTGCTGGGGGCGCTCAGGAACACAGGGGGTGCCAACAGGAGGAGGAAGGGGGCCTCAGGCAAGGAGAAGAAAATTAAAGTTCTGGCCCCATCCCTGCAGACTGAATGGAAGCCCAAACCCCTGCTCACATGGGTACTGCCAGGATAAGAAAACCAGGCTGCCCAGCAAGACTTTGCCTCTGAGCAAAGTCTTAGAAACTTCCTGGCGCAAAAAAAAAAAAAAAAAAGAAAAGAAAAGAAAAGAAACTTCCTGGCACTCGCCCAAAATACCGACCCAGGTGGGCTCACAGCACACACAACGGTGCAGCTAGGGCTCGGCGAGGTAAAATGACTTGCCCGAGATCACACCGCTCAGGAGGCCAGGATTCAGAGCCTTCCTCATGAGTGTGGGGAGGCCGGGAAGAGGCCTGAGGGAGGCAGAGGACAAGGCGGGCCAGGTGGATTTCTGAAGGCAGGAACGCAGGCAGAGGGCAAAAGCCCACATGCTCTGTGGGGTCACGGCAAGAAAGGAACGCACGCAGGGTCAAGCCACTGACCATGCTTTCCTTCGGGGCTATTACCAACAGGAAATGCCATGACGGGGGGTAGGGATGCCAACCGGGATCCACGCTAGCTGGGCAGTCCCACCCCACCCAGCCCTACCTTCCCGGGGAAGAACAAAGTGCACCCGTCAGGAATGTGCGCCCGGGCCTCAGCCAGCCCGGCCTGGCTGGGAGGAGGTGAATTCTTCTCTGGGGCCTGATTAAAGCCAGGCTCCATTACCGGGATCTCTCAGCCCCGGGGCTGGGAGGGCTGTAATCAGGTGCCTGTTACTGTGGCCCATCATGGCTCTGGGGGTCAGGCCCAAACCACAGTCTCTTCCTGACTTGTCCGGGCAGGCCTGGCATCCTGCCCAGAGCCTGACAGGGAGCTGCCCCACCCCACCCCCAGCCCTTCCCACACTACACCCCCCATCCCCCCCGAGAGCAGCACTCACACCCTTCCTCAGCTCTGGTTTCCACTTTGTCCCTGAGACATTTAGGCTTCAAAGTCCACTCACCAGGTACCACTCCCACCATGAGTTCTGAGCACCTGAGAACCCTCTCCTCCTCCCCAGAGCCCTCCACTCCCACCATGCTGGACTCCAGCTCGGGACTGTCCATGGCAAGCCTCTCACCCCTGCCCCATTAGCCAGGGAGGCCAGAGCCAGAGGCAGCAAGAAAATTCTGGGCGGGAGGGGCCTGGGGCCTAAGGCAGAAGCTGTGGGGCAACAGGCAGCCGAGGGACTGCGGGCAAGTATTAAACACGGGCCACCAATTCAAAGGAAAGGAGTAAGAGTCCCAGGTGGGCCAAGCAAGACCATCACCTACAGGCCAGATACTGTCCAAGTCACCCATCTGCGACCTGCTCTGTGCGGGTGGGGAAGCTGAGGCCCTGCCACAATGAAGGTGACCGTGACAAAGGTCACACTGGGAATTACTGAGCAAGGCCAAAAGAGAATTTAGCCCAAAGCCCAGAGTGGTGCTAATTAACCACCTTCGCGCACCTGCCAAGCTGTGGCCCTGGTGGGTGACAGGGCAGTCGGGAACTCTGAAATGGTAGTGACCCACAAGGTCCTCCAGAGAGAGGACCCGAGGGCTGGGACTGATTCACACGGGACAACTAACCAATCCTGACCACCCCCCAACCCCACGGGGATGTCAGATCCCGCAGGAGGGAGGGACGGTGGCCCAGGGGACATCAGCACCGCGGGGTGGTAAGAGCTCTGTTGTAGGGGAAGGGGGAACCGCCTCAAGCACCCAGGCTGAGGAAGAAGAAGCAAGAAAATCCAATGACGGGGGCACCTGGCTCAGATGGTGGAGCGTCTGCCTTCAGCTCAGGTCATGATCTCCAGGTCCTGGGATCAAGCCCCACATCAGGCTTCCTGCTCAGTAGCGAGTCTGCTTCTCCCTCTGCCACTCCCCCTGCTGGTGCTCTGTCTCTCTCTCTATCTCTCTCTCTCTCTCTCTCTCAAATGAATAAATAAAATCTTAAAAAAAAAAAATCCAATGACACTGTGACCCGCTGGGTCCAACTCCAGAGACCCCAACCAGGGCAGGCACCAGAGCTCCAGGGCCAAGACCCGTCTGGCTGTGGAGCCAGGGAGGTCTAAGGAAGGGGCACTGAATGGCTCCTACCCTAAGACGTACCATAAAAAACCAGAACCCTGACCTCACGGCCCACGCCACACGGTCTTTCAGACAACGACCGAAGTCTGCATCGGCCACCCCAGGTCTGGAGGTCCCGCATACGCACAGTGTTCCTGAACCAAATCACGCCTTCCAGCCTGGCCTCTCGGAAATAACCAGGCACACAGGTTCCTCTCTGGGCAGACCCTCAGGTTCCTCTGTCCTTGCCTGCTGGGACCCACCTGCCACACAGTTCCTCGAGGGGCTGGGCCACTCAGCTAGCGGGCAGCCACAGGGGCCAGGCCACTGCAGCCTTTTAACTCAGCTCCTCAAGGACCCCCGGGAGCACTACCACAGGCCAGAGGCCTGAAATCTTCCGAGCCTCCAGGGAGCAAAGGCCTTTTGGAGGAAGGCCCTCATGGGGTGGGGGGCAGGGGGCACAGAGGGAAGGAGGCAGGGAGCCTAGCTGAAAGGTAACACAGCTCTTCCAAGCCAATTAAAGACCCTGGTTTACATGCAAATCAGAGAACTGATTAGCAAGGATCAGACATTAAAATTAAACTGTCTTTTTACCACTTTAAACACTCTAATCCAGAACTTGTACTGCTACAGAAGTAATTTCAGAGTCCAGTCTCTAACCTGAGCGAACCCTAATCCTACACCCCGGGCTGGAAGTGCCATAGCACTCTGCTCTCCTCCCCCCACAAACAAGTTCCGTGTCTCCCCTCTGCCACCAGACAAGGACCCACACTCTCAGCTCTCTGCTCTGGTTGGACGGGTCCGCCCGTGGCCCTTGAAACCTGACCCAAGCCCTCGGCCTGCACACACAGGGCCTCTCTGACCCCCTTCCCGCCATCTCTTGGGCTGTGAACACCCATGTGTGGTCTGCAGCGAGCCCTGCTCCTCCGTCGTCACTCTCCGAGCATCGGGACCTTGACTTCGGGGCCAACCAGGGGCCCCGCCTGAAGGCTTTTTTGTGGCCTGTGCTCAGAGACTCAGACGCGCGCAGCGCAAGCTTGCTGGCAGGAAGCTGCTCGCAGGAAAGCCGCAGCCAGCAAGCGGACCAGGGGCCAACCTCGTTTTCTATTTTGTAGAGGAGGAAACGGAGCCTCGGGGAAAGCGCCCTAACCCCGGGCCCCAGGCTGAGGGCTCTGCCCGGCTGGCTCCCACTTCCCCTCCCACGTGTCCCCTCATGTGCTCCAGATAAAAGGAAACTCTGAACTGTGTCCCTGTCATAAAAGAGATAAGGCCAGCCTACAGGAAGCGGGGAAACGGCTGGACACAATTTAGTGCCCGGGGTTCCCAGTGCTCTGGGGCTTGGGGACCTTCGGGGGAGGGTGCGGGAAGGGGGGGCCAACAGCCCTCGGGGAAGAGCACGGACAAATCTATCCCCAAACAACTGGTCAGCTAGAAGGCAAGGGGCGGGAGGGCAGAATGGGGATTTTTCCATTTCTCCAGGGACCAAACACTCCAGCTACCCTCTTCCTGCCCCCGTGACACGGCCGCCACCTCCCACAGCGGCCACCGGGCTCCAATAAACAAAACGAGCAAACACCGTTCACCATCTGCCAGGCTGTGTCCGAGTACCCGACCTGGGCTGCGGCCCCAAGACAGCAGCTCCCATCAGGGGGCCGCCTGAAGGATGGACGGCGAGGGTGCTGGGTGCCCTGCTGTCAGCCCCTCGTGAGCCTTGTTCCCCCAGGAGCTGCAAGGACGTAAACCACAGAGGCTTCTGGGTTGTCGCTCTGCTTTCTCGTTCCCTCCGTCCCCCAAGGGAACAAACCAGACCCTCCCCGACGTCCGGGAACAGAAGTAGGGGGAGAAAGACTAAGGTGGGAGAGAAGCATGAGACCCGTGGACTCCCTGCTGAGTCGGAACCACCCGGGCCCCCACGCAAGCTGCCAGCGAACCACCACCCTGTCTCTGCCAGCCTTGCATCCATCTGCAGCCTGCCCCGAGCTAGCCCCCTTGTAGAACCTTCTGCTCCCACATGTCAGCCACGTAATGCTGGAGGGTGGACCCCCTACTCACTTCCAGGGTGGGCACATATCTCAGAACAGGGCAATGAGGACATTACATCACCCAAACTGAAGTGACTGGTTGGAGGACAGGTGCTGGGGATTGAACTGTGTCCCCCTCCCCAAGACAGGCTGAGGCCCCTCCCCCCACACCTGTGACTATGACCTTATTTGAAACGATGGTCTTTAGAGAAGTTGTCAAGTTGAGATGAGCCCATTAGGGAGGGCCCTGAACCAACTGGACTGTTGTTCTTCTAGGATGAGGAAACCACCTGGGGAAGACCAAGACACACATGAAGAGCAAGGCCGTGGGAAGATGAGGGCAGAGCCTGGAGTAACACTGTCACAACTCAAGGAAGTCCTGGAGCCACCAGGAGCCTGAGGAGGCAAGGAAGGATCAGCAGGAGCATGGCGCTCCCAACCCTTGAGTTCCAACTCCTAGCCTCCCGAGTAGAGAATAAAGTTGTTTTCGTTTGTTATGGCAGCGCCCTCCTCCCCGGAAACTAACAGGAGAGACACAAAACTTGAGCCAGACCAGTCCGAACCAAAGCACCAGCCAGCCCCGGGACTTTGGCTGGACCTCGGGGCAAGAGGAGAGTCATACCTGCATCCCTGAGGTTGCCAAGCTGATGGGACAGAGCCGCCCACAATCATTTTCTCATAACTTGGCTAATCTGCCCCTGTACAACATACATAGGCAGGCTGGGAAGTGGAACAATATTCCTGGCGACATAAATTTGAGTCTCATTTTGTTTTTATCATTAAGTCCAAATGAACATGGTCCCCAAGAGCCCCCATGGACGCCTACACTTCCAACATGCGTGGTAACATCACTCAGGCACTGGGGTCCTTGTCTTTGGCACACAGCTTCAGCCTTCAAAGTTTTGTTTTGTGATGGCCGGTCTTTATACCAAAGGCACGCTTGATTTTTAATAACCACAAACTGATCAGCCAAGCTCAGAATAATCCGTGAAGATGGGTCTGATCTTAAGAAATGTGACCAAAAATGGCTTACATCGTAAGGACAGAAAGTCTGGAGGCAGATGGGTGTCCGGGGTCTCAACGGCTCAAGGTGAGCAAGAACCCAGACTCTTTTCAAGTTTTTATTCCGCCATCCTTGCTATGGTAGATTTCTGTCCTCAATCCTATCACCTTGTGGTCACAAAACTACTGCCAGAGCTGCAGGTACCCTATCCCCAGAGGGTATCTGGAAGGCAGGGAAATCGGGACAAGAGCCAAACAGCTGCCCTTCTGGAGAGGAAATACTATTGTTTCTCCTTACATCTGACGGGTCAGAACTGAAAGACGCGGATGCCTCTGGCTGCCAGGGAGGCTTGGGATGCAAGTCTCTGGAAAAGGCAACTGTGTGTCCGTGACAGACCTAGGTAAAGCACCAATGCCACCAGGATTAAAACAGGGACTATGTGCAAGATGGAGAGTTAGAAGTGCTGAGAGGGAAACTCCCCAGACAGTAAAGCTAGGAAATGAGGGAGTCCCTGTGTGTCCCTGCAAAGTCCTAAAAAAAGAACATTTCTGTGGCTTTTAATTTGACCTTGGGGCAAAGTCAACCAATACCTAAGAATCATTGATCAAGGGCTCCCCACTGGCCAAGTTCCTTGCTGAGTACGCTTCCTTGTCCTCGAGGGCCTCACAGGTTAAGAGCAAAAGAGAGCCATCGCCCTGGAAAAGTCAGGAGCCCAGAGAGAGCCAAGGAGCCTGGGGCCAGGGCAGAGGCCGACTGAGGAGGGAGGAGCCCAAGGGGGAGTCCGGAATGCTTCCGCCCGCAAAGACACCTGACTGGGTGTGCCAAGGCAGGTCACAAAGGGCATGTGTGCAGAGGCACAGAGATGGGGGCAGCTGGGGGTTCACTTGTGTTTGACTCAGGGAGTGGCAGGAGGCAAGAAGGTCAGGTTGGTGGCACACAGCCAGGAAGAGCAGGGCGAAGCAGATGCAAGGCTTAGACTTTCACCTAAAGACAAGGGAACGCAGGAGAGGGGCATGGCTATTCCCCATCAAAGACTATTCCACAAGGCGAGGGGTGGGCCAAGAGGCAGGGACACTAGGCAGGGCTGGCAATCCCAGGAAAGGGGGGCGGGGCCAGGGGACCTAGGACAGGAAACTGATGAGCTGTGGATGATGGGGGGGACAGCGGCATCTGGGCAGGCTGCCTAGGTGGGAGGCGGGAGGCGGGACCTTCATCATGACCCAAGAAAGCAGGGGAGGCTGCGGATTTAGAAAGGAAAATAAGCCAAGTTACAGACCTTGGTGGGTCCACACTGGGGTGTTTCCCAAAGACTGCAGGCCTGCTGGGGGTGAGTGGAAGGTGAAGCCTCCCTCCCCACTGGGAAGGGCACCCCGTGCTCGGCCTCACCTGAGTGCAAAAGGCCCTGCTAGGAATAGCCTTCCCGGGGCAGAGCAAGGCCAGGGGGCAGCAGGCTGCAGAAGAGCTCCTGACTGCCTTAAATAGAAGCACCGTGCTCTGGCTGGCCCGCAGGAGCTGACCCGAGGAGGCTGGGCTGCACTCAGGGCCCTCGCGAGGCACACTTGAAAGAAAGCCCAGTGGTTACGCTGGTTCTCCCGCCCGCGTGTGCTGCCAGCCTGTAAAATGAGAACTCAGCTCCCACCAGTAAAAGCCTTGTCTTCCAAGAGCCCCAAGTGGGCAGGACAGCAGCCCTCTGATCCTGACCACATCCGTGCAGTGGGGGTGGAAGGCAAGCACTTCCGCTCCCGCTCGCCCGATAAACCACCAGGTCCCGGTCCTGTGCAAGGAAGCCCTTCACTCTTGCGCACCATGCACCCTGGACAGTGCTCCGGGAGCCCCGAAAAGCAACCTGGGCCCTGTGCACCATGACGGGAAGGAACAAAGCTGACACCAGGGGTCAGGGGTGGCAAGTGGCTATCTCCTACAGCTGGCCGTTGACAGTGCCCCACCAGCGCTGCAAGATCCCACCTGGCCCCTGTTTCTCTTCGCACAACCCATTTCCCCCTCCACCACCCAGCAGAGAGGTGGCAAATCAAAGCCTTCATGGTGATAAGTGTGGCAAGCAGGGAACTCCTGAAAGACAGGGTCAGGTTAAGACCCAGGGAGCACAGGAGCCAGCAGCCATAGAGCCCGCTACGCCCAGCACTGTCCAGTAGGTGGCGCTGCCTCGAGGTCTTGAGGGGAAGTGAGCGAGGCTGACCTGTCCGCAGAAATGGGACGGAGGGTCTCATTGCATCTCTGCAGCTTACAACGCTGCGCTCCTGGAGAATAATGCCCAGAAGGTGCTGGAAGAGAGTCAAAGTCCACCAAAGCCGAATCTGTCTTCCCACCCCAAAGCTCCCCGAGGACTGGGGCAATTTTGTTCTCAACCACATTCCCCTCCCCCACCAGCCCCCCATGCCCAGCACGGAGCCAGCCTGCCCAGCACACAAACGAATGAAGAAGGCCTGATGAGCAGTCCAGGAATCGACCCGGCCAGTGGTGGCCAGCCTCCACTCCCAGGGGTTTCCAGCAGCCCCACCGCGCTCTGCATACACATCACCTCCATGACCCAGGCCCCGGTTCCAGGACTCCGGCTGCTGCCTCTTCCTGGCTCTGTCCCCCACACACCAACAGTTTTCAAACACCTCTGAACCCCAACATCCTGCCTGAAATGAAATCTAACACGAAGACCCCCAAACCAAAAACAGATTAAAGTCTCAGGTATAACTGAAAGGATCAGCAACAGCTCCCTGGAAAAGCAGGCATGCCCCCCTCCGCAAGGAACCCCTGGGTTCCTCAGAGGGCCCAGTTTGGAAACTGCTGTGCTATCCCCCTTGCCAACCCTAATCCAATGCGTTTGAAAAGACCTTTGCCTCCCAACTCCCTAGCCTGGGAAACAGCAGACGTGGCAGGAGCGTTCCTGGCCGGAAGTCGAGTACCTCCCCAGTCCCTGCCACATCACAGATGGGGGGGTGGGGAGGGGGCCATCGCCACACCATTCAGGAGGAACGCCAAGAACTAGCACTCATCTCAAGAACAACTCTGTCGTAAGAAATTCGAGCACATTCCACCCCTGAGAGCGCCAGCGTCTTCCACTTTGGTAGCCAGAGCTTGCTGGGGAGGAGCCTTCATCCCCATCTGGGGCTTTACCTGCAGGCAAGCAGAGGGCCTGGGAGCAGAGTGCCCTGAGGGCTCGAATCCCAGCCCTGCCCTGCCTACAAGCAGCCCGGTGACCTGACAGTGTCCACATCTAAAAGGCAGGACAACTAGTCATCCCCATAGTTCATGGGATGGTCTGGGGTTTAGATGAGGGATTTTCTTTCAAGTGCTTTATAAACCACTCCCAAATGTTAGCTGTATCGTTGTGATCTTATTATCAGGATACCAGAGGCTCAAGCAGAACAGACTGACTTCTACTAAAGGTTTTCTCCACTCGATCCTGGACTCTCACATCTTGATGCCAGGCCTGGCTGACAGCCCCACCCAGGGAGGCTGGTCTGGACTGTCCTTGGGGGGCGGGGGGTGTCTGTCCTGCTGGGAATGCTAATGGGGCCCCAGAGATGACACAATTGGCTCTGTGGGCTCCCCGCTGGTGACCAACCCACCCTGCTCCCCTGGGCCAC